>JAVJIF010011747.1:0-184599 GCA_038442645.1 Agave tequilana | reverse complement strand
TGAGCCATCAAAAGCCAAGGGAAAAGAAAAAATCGATGAGCAACCTTATAAGCCTAGGGCACCATTCCCAAATAGGCTTACAAATCACAAGATGAATGCTCATATGGAGAAGATAAGAGAAATGTTCAACAAGGTCTAAATCAATGTACCTCTTCTTGATGCAATACAACAAGTGCCATCATATGCAAAATTCTTAAAGGAAATGTGCACCAAGAAGAGGAAAACACAAGTCCCTAAGAAAGTCTTCCTAGTATCCAACATCAGTGAGTTGCTCACTGGGCCAATTCCGGAGAAATACAAAGACCCAGGGAGCCCAACAATCTCTTGTGTCATAGGACAGACTATATTAATAGAGCACTACTTGATTTGGGGGCCAGTATCAATCTCCTGCCTTTTTCTGTGTATCAACAATTAGGGTTAGGTGATCTCCGCCCGACCCAAATGATGATACAACTGGCTGATCGCTCTGTCAAGAGACCCAGGGGGAAATTCACGATATTCTTGTCAGAGTTGGGGAGTTCATTTACCCTGTGGATTTTGTAGTTCTTGAGACACAACCTGTGTCTAATACCAATCATAGGGCTCAAACTCCTGTCATCTTGGGACGACCATTCCTGGCTACAGCAAATGCCATCATCAATTGCAGGAATGGGTCAATGAGGATAACTTTTGTGACATGACGAGAGAAGTGAATGTCTTCAGCATGCAACCTGTAGGATAAAAGATCAAACATTCGAGGTTAACTTTGTCAGGAACAATCAGGAGAACAAAAGTAAAGATGAATCACAAGTTTGTGATTCTCTTGAAGTGGAAAATCCTGTTATCCGAGTACCCTTTCAAAAGGGGAAAGTTGATTTGGATATTTTCACTTTCAGTGAGCCAACCGTGAATGTATCCCATGAGGATACAATTCAAGAACCTCCGATTGATATAACTTTTGAAGACCTCTTCGCTGACGAAATCATGTGTCTGAATGAGCCAACTCGGGGTTGGTTAACTAGTTGTACATCTCTGAAGGATAATGTTGACCTCAGTTTTGAGGAGTTGTATGGAGATGAGCTGGAATTTCTTAACACTGGGAGTAAAGAAGTTCAGAGTGAAAAAAGTGGTGATGAAGAAATTTTCAGTGAACCTTGTGGTGAAATGAGAATGAATAACAATAAGCCATTGAGACTAGAAATGCCTAAGGCTCAGAAAATAATTGCACTCGTTTATCAACTGAGCCCGCGCAAACAAACACACTGGAACGACGGGAAACAGGCTAGAGGGAAACGACCAAAGAAAAGCTTAGGCAATGGACATACTTGTACATATTCCTTGAAATAGTTTTTGTACACTTTTTGTAAATAAATATATAAAAAAAAAGAAGAAAATGAGGGACTTTTGTTCAAATTCCTTTAAAAGAGTTCTACAACTTTCAAAATTCAAATCCCTCAAAACCCTAGGTTTCTCCATAACTTTTTTTTCCTAGGGTCAAACTCCTTCTTTCAAAATTTCAAGTCCCTAGGTTTGTAAATATCTTTTTACCTAGAGATAAAAGTGGAACTCCCAATCTTTTCCCTCCTATAAATATCCTCTTTAACCCACTTCTACTCCCTCAAACGCAAAATCAACCTCAGATCTGAAACCCCTCTCAAAGCGTCGCCTCACCAAATTTTCCCGATCCTCTGCTTCTCCAAGAAAGCCGCGACTCCGCGACCAGAACTGCAGATCCACGGCTGTACTGACGTTTCTGGAGCGCCGCCAAAGTCTTCACCGATCGATTTTGTTCCCTGGTAGCCGATCTGGTGCAACATCTTCCCGAATCCATCTCCTGTGCCCTCTGCTAGATCGAGATTTGTTTTTCCCCCACGAATTCCGGGGGCGGTTTGAATCTTGATCTTCCAATTTTATTGCTTTGATCCTAGATTATTAGCATGGCACCTTTGATATTTGCTGAGAAAGACTTTGGAAAATATTATGTGATCCGAATGGGTATGACCACATGTTCCTAGATCGAATTAGGGCGTGGGATTGGTATACGTTAGTGTACGATAACTCTGAGAATGATGCCTTTTATTGTCCCGAATTGGTGACAATGTTCTACACTAATATTGACCATGCATCTGTTGACACACACACATACCAATTCACCGTACACATGCCCTTGGGCGACTTGTTCATCACTCTCCCTCTTCTTGAGGAACACACACATGTCCCCATTCACCCACAGCACAGCGATCCCCTCCCACTGATCGATTATATGACACTCATGGGGGCTCGCTGCACTGAGCAAGACCGTGGGCTTAAGGCCAGCACTACCTTTAGGAACGTACACTGTGTTGGACGCTGGATCCAACGTAACATTTTTGGGCTAGACCACACAACTTCCTTCAACCGCCCGGTGTTGCAAATAATTCACGATTTAATGACCAGGCAACACACGGTCTGCTTAAATAAGGTCATCTTTCACGCAATCATAGCCAACTCTTCACGCACCCGAGGTGCCAAACACTCTCACCCTATTCTGATTACGCGTCTGTGTAGGACTTTCCTACCGGACGCCGTATTCGATTCATTTGACCGAGTGTTTGTGACACCTGAGCGACCCACCAGCTCCTATAACAGTTGTTTGCACGCGGTTTGGACTCCTAGTGTCCAGCCCGAAGATATACCGGTGGAGTCCTCTTCGGAGGAAAGTTTAGAGGATGAAGATGAACCTGAATTTTGGCATCAGGAACCCCCAACCGATTCACGTGCCTTCATGTCCACCATGTGGAAGGGCATGAAGAAAATTTTTAGGGGGCAGGTAAGACTTAGGAAGAAGGTGGAGGAGCAATCCTCTAGGATGGACCGAATTGAGGCGGGGTTGCAGCGATCTCAGTCGGCTGGACCCAGCACCACCGCTGGTCCAAAGAGACGGAGGGAGTGATTTCATACCTTTACCTATTTCATGCATCTTTTTATCTTGCATACATTGGGGACAATGCATGACATAGGTATGGGGGGTAGATTCTAACCTAGGATTTTCATTTTCTTTTTAGGCTTTTTATTTTTATTTTTTAGGATTTTCGTGTTCTTTTTAGGTTTTTTATTTTCTTTTAGATTTTACTTTTTTTTGTAGATTTTTTATTTCTTTTAGATTTTACTTTTTCTTTTAGAAAAATAAAAAAAAAAAATATATATAAAAAAAAGAAAAAAAAAGAAATTCTTGATCCATGTTTAAAGAATCAAAACTTGATTTTAGGGATTAAGGAAGCTCTTAACTATGATTTCTAATTATAAGTTGAAAAGAGGAGTTTTGTTGGATTTTTAGGTTAAGTAAAAAAGGATAAGAAAGATAACTAGATTTTAATTCTTTCTTTAGGATATATACATTAAACATATTGAGGGATTAATCAAAGACTTTGTGATTTTATTTACATATATATAATAATAAAAAAATAATAATAAAAAAAGAAAAAAAAAAAATATATGTATAAATAACTAAATAAATACTTAGCCACTAATTAAGCTGGTTAGCCGTTCCTCAAGAAGCATGGCAAGTCACGCCTAAAGGTGGTTAAGTCCTTAGTATTCATGGCCTAATTTACTTGAGTCATCGAACCCGAGGGATGTTTTCTCATCTGGTGCCCTAAGACCGACTGGTTTGAGAGTCATCGGTAAGAGGCTCGTTACAAGGGTAAATTAGAAAGCCTAAGGAATCTAAGAAAATGTAAATAAATAAATACTGTATATAAAAAGAAAAAAAATATTGTTATATATATTAGTAAATAAATAAACTTAGTCTAAGAAAGATCCTTCATATTTATAGATGTATATATACTAGGATTGATGCAAAATCCGATTTTTGATCTCTTCCTTAAAAACTTAACCTAAATTGAAACAAAACTCTAAATAGACGCTTATAAGAGGAATGACAAGTTTAGGGTAACCTGAAACCTATAACTCAAGTAAGAATCTTTAAAACATGGATCAAAATTTTCACTAACACTTTTATTTTTCTTTATGGATTTTGTGGGTGCAATCCGCTGAAAACCCTCAGGAGACAACACTCCTCTCTAGGATAACCTAGAGGTTTAACGGCTTGTTGCACGTGCTCAGTGCAATCGTGTCACCTACGAAAGTGGTGTAATAATCTAGTTAGGATTTTCTTTTTCTTTCTTTTTTGCTCGGGACGAGCAAAAGCTAGGTATGGGGGTGTGATTGTAGTTCATTTTTGCATCATCTTCCACCTCTATACCATGCATAATATTAATAAAAATATGTTTTTTACTCTTTTTTCTCTCTATTTTTGCAGGTCCATATTTTAATGAAGAAGAGGCCCACAAATCCATGCAATTATCAAGAATAAAAGGGGATTAATTCAAAGCCCAAAAAGAAGCCAAGAGATGAGCCCAGGATCTGGAATCACCCACGCATCCAGTCAGCATTCTAGAAGATCCACGTGGCCAACAACCTTCAACAAACTCGCAACAGAAATCGTTGGCGCAAGGCCAAGATTCTGCTGCGGAAACGCGGCTCTGGCCGCAGATCCGCGGCAGTTATCTGGCCGTTGAGCGAGCGATTGATCCCCAGCTGTCCGATTCTGGAGCCTTCTTCTCCTGACGCCTATAAATAGACCATCAGGGCCAGTACAAGAAAGAGAAGGAGAGAATAAAGAAAAGAGCTTGTAATTTTTAGTTTTTCTCTAGGTTTTAGTGCTCTTAGTCTTCTTCTTCCTCCTAGAAATTCTACAAGAGAGAGATAGTGAGAGAGTTAAATCTTGTAATCAAGGGTGACAACTTGAAGCAAAGCAAGGATTAATCCAATCTACTTTCTCTTCTATTGCAATTTCTAGTGCTTTTCATTACTTGCTTTATTTCATTCAAGCTTTACTTTCATAGCATGATGTCTTGTTGTTTTCTCTTTATTGTAATGGATAGCTAACTTCTTCTAACATGACTAGCTAACAACTAATCTTGCTAACTTCTAACTCTTGGGTGAATGCTAATCCTTAATCTTGCAAATGTTGAGTCTTTTTCATCCCCGATGGGTTACTTTAATTCTTGGCAATCTCTTGTTGTAATTCTCCATATGATTCATGTGTGCCTCATTTAGAGCCTTGTCTTAGAACAAGTGCCTTGATGGAACATGGAGATGGAACACCAAACATATGCTATTTGTTGTACAACTTTCTTACTTCAATGCTAACTTGTTGTATGGCCTTGAATGTCTAATGAATTTTGTATCTTCTTCCTTAGCATCCCTTGAGTGACACTCCCCGATTCCACCATGAAATTCTATCTTGAGAGCCGATGAAATCAATGAGGCTACAAGACAAGTCCAAGATGATCACCCATCCATCAAAGGGAAAGTAACTTGACCAACAAGCAAGACAAACACTTGCCGATGAATCAACATGAGGCATGCTTCACCCTAACGGAGATTAGTAAGTTAGTAAGGTTAGCTAGTCATGACTTTTTCCATTCTAAAAGTCTTTTGCAAGTTTTCTCTACTTTAGTTTTCTTCCTAAAAGCAATTCTTGTTTTCAAATTCTTTTCATTCTCTTTTCATCGTTTTTACTTTCATGTACAAAACCACAACCAATTCTTTCACCTATTTTTCCATGTCTTTTTCATTCTTTTGAAACAAAGAAGAACTTTCGTTTGTCTTTCTTCAACATCAAACCGTAAAGCTTCCATCGTGAGCTCTCCTTGTGGATTCGACCCGTATAGCTTATGCTACTACGGTGATTTGAGAAGGAGTACATTACACATTGTGAATACACTTCGGAGTGATTAAGCACCTAAGATTGACTCAAAACCTTCTCTCTTTTGTTGAATATCTATGCGAATTATACTCCACTATTCCTTTCCTTATCATTGACCGTCAGAGAAAATGAGCTCTGCGGTCAACCGCTCAGCCCAAAAACCATAGTTAAAATATTTAAACATCTTTGTAAATCCCCATTTAAATTTCAATAAATCTTAGTAAATTCAACAAAAATAAGTACATATAAATACAATGAAGTACAAATATGTGTGATAAAAAATCAATACATATTAAAAACATATGAACTTGCTTTTGCGGCAAAGAAATTTAATCTTAAAACAGAACTGTATTTTTCTAAAAACTAAACTTTGAAACAGAAACATATTTTTCCAAAACTCCATAAATACAAAAACAAGTTTTTCCAAACTCTTTGAAGCTCAATGTATATGGATAGAATCCAATACACATATAAAATAATGTGAACTTATTTTTGATAAAATTTAACTTAAGACTACCAAAACGTAAATTTGTTAAACCGAAACCGAAAACTCATCAAAACAAATTTCTTTGAAAAAATAAAGCTCTAATATGTGTGAATAGAGTCTAACACATATTTTAAACTATAAAACTTATTCTTTTGAGATATAAACTATATATAATACAAGATATTAGCTTACAACACAAAGTGTAGAATCTTCGACAAAATGATATTGTTTATACTCAATTTCTTGAAAACCAAGATACCAAAATTTTTGTTCTTGAAACCTAATATCGAACTTTGTGTGTGTGTGAGCTTAAGCAATCAAAACTAATTTATTCTATACAAAATACCTAAACTCATGAACTCTAAACTCAAGTCTTCTTGAAGATTTTCTTCTCCATGTAGACTTGATTCAAACTTGATTCTTTTGAGTTAGGCTCCTCTTGAGTACTAGATATGATATTTATGCTTGAACTCTTAAATTCATATAAGTATAATATACAATGTATAGATGGAGATGTTAAGCTCCCCCTACACATGTGTACGATATAGAGAAGAGAGATCAATCCCTCCTTTATATAATAAACTCATCATAAATTTACATATAGAGAAGACGTTAAGTTAACTTTTCTTGCATATAAGCAACACATATCAAAAGTAAATTTTGAGAATAATTAAAATTTTAATTTTCTAAACCAATTGAAAGAATAATACTTGAAAGATACCAATAATTAAATATTGCATGCAATATGAGAATAGATAAGAGATAATTGCATAAAAAATCTTATACAATCAATCTCAAATAAATAACTAAAAATTCTTCTCCCTCCTTTTTGTCATTCACCAAAAATGGATAGCAATTGTAAAATAATTTTTAAATTTGATATCAATTTAATAGAAAGTGAAAGTGCATGATACTAATCTTGAAATTCTAAACAATTTTAAAAAGTAGGTACCAATTGTGATAATTAATAATAATTAAAAATATGAGCTGTTAAAATATTTTTCTCAAATAGTAGAGAATAAGATACCAATTAAAATTTAAATTAAGAAAGTTCTCCCCCTTTTTGAAACAATCACAAAACTAATACATAAGCTTTGAAAAGTGATATCAGTAGAAAGTGATGCTAAACTAAGATATCAAATAAAATGATTACCAATTTAAAATGAACATAAGCTTAACATGAAATTAATTGTGCTATAAAATATGTATGAATATTGTTAAAATATGCACAATCAACCACATATATGTATGATACCAATCAAATTTTAATACTATTTGAAATTATGAGGCATACATATATAGATAAATAAGAATGAGTGCAGAAATCAAATATCATGAGAATCATATGTATAACTCATTTAAATCACCTACCTACATTCACATATTGAAGGAACAGTTATTTATGCATATACAAGACATGATCATCCAACCAACCTCCTACTAAAGGTAGATATTTTTAAAATAATGATTTAAAAATAGTTGAGTATAAATTGAAAATATTATCAATTGAAGAATAAATAACTAATTTGAAATAGTTTTGAAAACTAGTTTAAGATTCTTCAAATAAGAATTATCATTCAAAATCTATATCACATATATATGTTCATGGATATAAAACCATAACTAAACAAAGTATAGAGTATACAAGACATGTAAATAACACATTAATGAAAGCAATAATGCTTTAAATAACTCATCAAAGCTCAAATAAAATTCTTTTTAGAACTTTAACATATTTAAACTAGATTTGTAAAAAACATGAAAACATGAAAGACAAATCAAAAAATTCTTTTTCACCAAAAAATATCAAGATTAGTAGAGACAATAAACTCAAATCATCAAAACATATCCACCATCAAGATATTCATAAGCATATGAAGATCTAAGATAAACTTTAAGTATATAAATTTTATCAAAACTAATGTATACATATATATCTAAACATAAATTGACTGCACAATAGAGCATATGTCATACAAATCAAATGTCTTAAGGATACTACATGTATATCACATAGTTTTAATAAGATTTACGAATACATGAAACTAAATCAAATGAAAACAATCTTATAAGAGATTAAACATGAATTTCAAGGAAGTTATACGAAAACTATATTAAAACAAAAGCATTTTCAATGAGTTACATATACTAATGCAAAAATCATCAAAACTAGGATATACACATATAGCTAAACAATAATTGAGTATACAAAGAGTATGAATCATATTAGGCACACAAATAAGAGTGTATCTCAAATGCTAATCAAGTATATCATAAGTTCTAACAAGATCACATTTAAACATATAGTCAAAACATGCAAATATGATATGCTAAAAAAATCATTCAATATAATATGGATGATAGAGATAGTTATCAAACCGATAGAATTAATCTCCATTCTTTCAAAATTAGGTGGCCCTTCCACCAAAACTCCTTGAATGATACATCCAATATTTAGTCCACCAGGATCCGATAGCATCCATGACCAAGACATCATTCCTCTCACGTCTTATGAGAGCCCACACCTCTATCAAAAACTTGATTTTGGTATCCAAATGATCGGTCACATATATTGCATATATATTATCACATTACCATGTTTATTATCTAATAAATCCTATTAATATGTCTTATTTTTCTTTATAAAATGCAGGCCTATTGTTAAAGGAAAGGGAACAGAAACGAGCCCAAAAGCCCATCAAAATTCGACTTAATTCAGAATTAATTTGAAATCAGAAAATTAGGGCAGATCATGGCAAATCAGAGAAGTTGAAAACTGATTAAACGAATCTTTCCAAATCAATTAGTTAAAGCCAAAGATCAAAGGCAGTTTCGTCAAATCCAGGAGCTGAAATGGGAAAACCAGAACCAGATAAGGGGATATCACCAAACGAGGAGCTGTACCCCCCGGGTGTGGCCACCTGGCCACAACCAAGCGGCGGAAATGCGGCCGAGCTATGTTTCTGCGGCTTTGTTGTGTCAGTTGGGGGAGGGTTTGCTCCCCCTATCTCCGTACGCCCTTCCCCGTTTGGTTTTTTCCTATAAATACTGCATTTTTCAGAGAAGAAGGAACCGAAAATTAGTTTAAGTTTTTCTCTTTATTTTTAGGCTTTAGGTTCTTTGTTAGATAGTATTTAGAAGTTGTATCTCTATTTTTCAATTTGTACTTCAGTCCAAATACTAGTGAGAAAGAGGGAAAGATTGATTGTAACCTGAAGTTGAAGTGACATCAATAAAAGATCAAGATTTCTCTTCTTCTACAATTCACAGGTATGTCTCATTTCATTTACATGTCTTGCTTTACCTTAATTACGAGTAGCTAAATTCATTTTTCTAGGATCACTATCATCTCCTTCTTCGATCCCTCTTATTTTGAATAGTTTTGATGTAAAGAACCCAACCGAATCATATGTATGCCTTAAACTAAGCCTTTCTTCTTTGAAAGTGTTCTTGAAGGCACATGAGGATGGGTTTGGATTTCTAAACTTCTATTTCTTTTAAAACATCACTTGAACTTGTTTTTATTTCATACTTGAAAGACAACTTGATGATTTAATATTCACTTCAAGAGGATTTCTGAAGAAAAAGAGTTAAACTTTTCTAAACAATCTTATTTGTTTTGCTTAAGACTTTCGAAATTCAAGCTTAAATTTTTGCCTATGATCAAGTTGAGGCACCAAGAATTTCAAGAGAAGAATATATCGTTGAGTAGTAAGATAGTGAGCCCAGATCTTTTTCCTATATTAAAAATAACAAATAAATCTGAAAATCACCTAGAGGGGGGGTGAATAGGTGATAATGCTAATCAATGCACAATTTAAAAATTACGAAGCAACAATCTCACAAAGCAAGTGAATATAGCAATGAATGTAGAGAGCAAGTAATAAGAGCAATGAAAATAGAGCAAGAAATAAGAGCAAGTAAACCAAACGCAAACACGGAGATTTGTTATCGAGGTTCGAGCACCCAGCTCTACTTCCCGCCTTCCCAGAAGGATTCCAACCACTTCCACTATCACAAAGATGTCACAAATACACCGGAGTACCCAACTCCACAATCTCAAGTACAAGCAATCTATGAGTAGTCAAAAGACCACAAACTCTCTCTTGCAAAATTCTCTTCCCTTACAAAGGTCCTTAGAGAAATAATGAGTAGGAATGAAGCTCTAGTGTGTAAGGAGAAAAGAAAATGAAATCAGAGAATTCTTGAAAGCACTTCAGAAAATGAGAGAGAATTTCAGCACAAAAACCAAGAAACCAAGTCTTTTTGAAAGCCTTAAACTTTTAGAAATTTTGATAATTTTTCTGGTTTTCAACCTCTCCCTAAACACCCCTATTTATAGAAGAGGGCTAGGGTTAGGAGATAAAACATATTTAAGGCTAATCAGAAAGTATTAGAACCAATACATGTCACTTAAACATAATTAAGTGAGAAAAGGACAAAAATAAACCAGCTCAGAAAACTAGCCGTTACTGTTCAAACGGCTAGCACGGTCGACCGGCCCGGTCGACCGCTAGTACAAAGAAAATAGCCGTTGCAGGCTACGGTCGACCGGCCCGGTCGACCCAAACAAACAGAGAGCTCTGCTCTCAGACTGGTCGACCGGGACGGTCGACCGTCCAAAGACTTCCAAACGTGCACAGATTTGTGCACGTCGGTCGACCGACCCGGTCGACCGACTTCTAGCCAAGTCGACTTGTCAGAAAACTTAGTTGACTGGATGACGTCTGGAATGGACAGAAAAATAGTTTTAAAAATATTTTGAAAAATCTTTTAACACTCCTAAAAATCACCAAAAATAGTTTTATCATTTTGCATTGATATATAAACATGTGGTAAAAAGTTTAGCTCAAATATCAATCAATATGAACTATTTTTGTCTCTTATCATTTTTACCAAAAACCAAAAACTGTATTTTCTAAAACTTGGATTTTGAATGAAAAATACGTTTTGTCCAAAACTCTTCCAAATACAAAAACATGATATTTAAACATTTTGAATCATAATCCTATATTCATGAAACATATGTACATCAAAGTTTTTGTCATAAATTCCAATACCAAAATAAGTTTTGATAAAACACAAAACTTAAAACACATGATTATGTATATCAAAATAAGTTTGTAGGTTGAAGATTGTATACAAACTATTTATGTTAGGAAACAAGATGTGCGCAAAAACGTGTGTGATAGAGCTTCAAACCTATTCACTATTCTTTAACAAAATTCTAAACTAAAAGCAAATCTAATAAATTATCTTGAGCAATCTTGAAGTCTTGAGCCATGCGATGCCTTGCTAGAGCCTTCTCTTCTATGTTCCTTCCTTGATGTGCAAAAAGCCTTCTTTGCTTCATGAACCTAGAAATTCTTGCAATAGCTAAGCAATGGCCTCCAAATATGGTACTAACCTGAAACTTATCTAAACAAACTAATTAGTACCAAATAGCACTTATTTGTTTTGTTATCATCAAAACTCTAAACAATTGGAGAGTGTAACCTTTTGGGCCAACAATCTCCCCCTTTTTGATGATGACAAAACAAATAGGCTATAAACAAAAGTATAGGGGAGGAGAAAGCTCCCCCTCAAATTATGCTATATTAAACAAAGAAAAAACCATGTAATTTGTAATTTGCAAGTAAACCTCATGAAACCAACAACCAAAAATACTTGCAAAACACTTAAAAACACTTGCAAAACACTTAAACTTAAATTACAAGAATTCATGAAAACACATCAAAATCTCAAAACATATATAAACTCATATGGAATCAAAACCATATGAGCTCATATTTCCATACATAAACTCATTCTCCCCCTTTTTGTCATACATAAAAAAGGGTTAAGAAAACATTTTATTCAATAACACAAACATTAAGTTCACCACAAATGAATGAAAATCTAGCAAAATCAAGTGGTTTAGTGAAAATATCGGCAAGTTGCAAATCCGTAGAAATATAATCAATATCTATATCTCCTTTCTCAAAATGATCTCTAAGAAAGTGATATCTAATCTCAATGTGCTTGGTCTTACTATGTTGATTTGCATTCTTTGTCATATGTATAGTACTAGTATTATCACAAAATATTTTTATATGGTTATAATGCAAATCATAATCAAGGAAAGTATGTTTCATCCAAAGGACTTGTGCACAACAAGCCCCCGCGGCAACATACTCCGCCTCGGCGGTTGAGAGAACTACGAAATTTTGTTTCCTAGAGGACCATGAAACAAGACAATTACCAAGAAATTGACATGTCCCACTAGTACTCTTTCTATCTACTCTACAACCCGCATAGTCGGCATCCGAATAACTCGTCATTGAGAAATTTCCGGTTTTCGGATACCATAGACCCATTCCAATCGTTCCCTTAATATAACGAATAATGCGTTTTACCGCAATAAGATGGGACTCTTTGGGACACGATTAAAATCTAGCACAAAGACACACACTAAACATGATATCCGGCCTACTGGCCGTCAAATACAAAAGACTACCTATCATGCTTCTATACAATTTAATATCAACATTTTTACCTTGGTCATCCTTATCAAGCTTGGTGGTAGTTGCCATGGGAGTGTTGCAAACCTTTGAGTCTTCAAGTCCAAACTTCTTTACGAGTTCCTTTGCGTATTTGGCTTGACATATGAAGTTCCCATCTTGCAATTGCTTGATTTGGAGTCCAAGAAAGAAATTAAGCTCACCCATTGAAGACATTTCAAACTCACATTGCATAACCTTTTCAAATTCCTTGCATAAAAGCTCATTAGTAGAACCAAAAAATATATCATCAACATAAATTTGCACAATTAAAATGTCATTATCAACATGCTTAGTGAATAGTGTTGTATCTACTTTGCCTTTAATAAAATCATTTGAAATGAGAAAACTAGAAAGCCTTTCATACCAAGCTCTTGGAGCTTGTTTCAATCCATACAAAGCTTTTTCAAGTTTAAAAACAAAATCGGGATGAACATGATCAATAAAACCAGGAGGTTGAGCAACATAAACTTCTTCATTTATAAACCATTCAAAAATGCACTTTTCACATCCATTTGAAAAATTTTAAAATTTTTGAAAGATGCAAAAGCTAGTGTCATCCGTATGGCTTCAAGCCGTGCTACGGGTGCAAAGGTCTCCTCAAAGTCAATTCCCTCAACTTGAGTGTAACCTTGGGCCACTAACCTAGCCTTATTCCTAATCACATTTCCGGACTCATCCATCTTGTTTCTAAGGATCCACTTAGTACCAATTATTGGTCTATCGTGGGGCCTAGGAACAAGGTGCCAAACTTGGTTGCGCTCAAATTGATTGAGTTCCTCTTGCATGGCTAGCAACCAATATGAGTCTGCCTCGGCTTCGAGGATGCTTTTGGGTTAAAAATGAGAAATGAAAGCAAAATTACCACATAGGTCATGGAGTTTGGAGCGAGTTGTTACCCCTTTAGATGCATCACCTAAGATGAGCTCCTTAGGATGATTTGTGGCATATCTCCAAGCTTTAAGAAGCGGTTGAGAGCTTTCCTCTTTATCCTCTTGAACGTCACCAATTGGTTCTTGCTTATCATCTTGAGCGGGTGAGTCCTTCAAGGATAGTCTCTCCATGTCTTCACCTAATGGTTCAATCTCTACAACATTCTCAACAAACACATTAGATTCTTCAAATTTAACATGCATGGATTCTTCGATGGTAAGTGAAGATCTATTGAATACTCTATAAGCTTTACTAGTTGTAGAATATCCAACAAAGATTGCTTCATAAGCCTTAGCATCAAATTTACTCAAGTTATCTTTAGTGTTCAAAACAAAACACTTGCATCCAAAAACTTTGAAATATGAAACATTAGGTTTTCTAGAATGATACATTTCAAAAGATGTTTTGGAAGAATTTTTACATAAATAAATACGATTTGATATATAGCATGCGGTGTTTACGGCCTCGGCCCATAGATAATGAGGGAGGTCATACTCACTTATCATTGTCCTAGCCATCTCTTGAAGAGTTCTATTTTTCCTTTCTACAACTCCATTTTGTTGTGGAGTTCTAGGACAAGACATTTCATGCTTAATTCCCTTTTCATCACAATAAGTCATGAAGAGTTGGTTAACAAACTCACCACCTCTATCACTCCTTATTCTCAAAATCGGAAAACCTTTTTCTTTTTCAAGCCTTTTTCGAAAAATTTTGAAATGAGAGAAAGTTTGATCTTTGTGTTCCAAGAAGAAAACCCAAGTGAAACGGGAAAAATCATCAACTAAAATAAATGCAAATCTACTACCATTTAAGCTCTTAATTTTAGTAGGTCCAAAATGATCCATATGAATTAATTCTAAAGGCCTAGTTGACATGATATCCTTGATTGGTTTGAAGGAAGACTTGGTTTGTTTCCCAAGTTGGCACGCACCACAAATGCGGTCTTTCTCAAACTTTAAGCAAGGTATACCCTTCACCAAATCCTTAGAATTAATCCTAGAAAGATGGTCAAAAGATGCATGTCCTAATCTTTATGCCAAAGCCAAGAATTTTCATCAAAAGCATTTAAGCATTTAGTAGAACATTCTACATTAAGCATGTCAATAATATAAACATTATCATCACGAAAACCGGTAAGAATACAATCATTGGATTTAATATCATAAATCTTGCAAGAAGTATCATCAAAAACAACTTTAAGTCCACGATCACAAAATTGACTAATACTAAGCAAATTATGTTTCAAACCATCAACAAGTACAACATTTTCTATAATGGGAGATGCACCAATTTGAATGTTACCTATATTGATGATAGTGCCTTTGGAGTCATCCCCGAAGGTGACGGAGCCACCTTCCTCGTACCTTGATAGGGTTGTAAAGTTATTGATATCCCACGTCATATGTCTTGAACAACCACTATCAAGGTACCACCGCTCCCTACGTCTTGGAGCCTTGGTGTGTACCTACATCAAATAATTTAGGACTTGATTTTGGTACCCACATTTTCTTGGGTCCTAGAGGGTTAGTTTCATTAACCCAAACAAGATTATTTGATCTATTAACTTGGTCATAGCAAAATTTAGCTAAATGTCCATTCTTACCACAATATGTGCATCTATATACTCTACCATATTTAAAAGCATAGTGAGTGTGTGATTTGTGAGCATGAGAGTTGTGAGCATGAAAAGATTTAGCATGAGAAGTGTTATGTGTAGTGTGAGCATGTGAACTTTTAGCATGAGAGGTGTGCTTTTTGGAAAACTTTTCTTCAAGTTTCTTAGTGTTAAAAGCACAATCTTTCAAAACTTTTTCAAAATCAACCATTTTAGTTTTTAGAGAGGAAATTTCTTTTTCATCAACAAAAGGAGATTTTCCTTTACAAGAAACCTTGTAGGCATTAAACTCATTTTGAATAGAAATAAGATTAGAAGAAATATCATCCTTTTCTTTAGAAACCATAGCAAGTTGATTTTTCAGAAAAGCAACTTCTTTTTGCAATTTAAGACATTCAATCTTCTTATTATCATAAGTTTCAGAAAGTTCAACAAAGGCATGAACAAGAACTTCCTTACTTAATTCATCATCTTCATCATCAAGAGGTTGAGGGGTTACCTTTGGTGTGTTTGCCATGAAACACATATTCGCTACATCCGCCTCTTCCTCGGACTCGCTTTTCCGAATCCCAAGTTGCCTTGTACGCTTTCTTTTCTTCCGATTTCTTTGGCTTGAAGGAGGAGGTCATCTTCTTCTTGAACTCCGGGCAATCCGCCATGATGTGTCCGGGCTTTCGGTAATTGTAGCATATAATTCTCCTCTCCTCTTTGCCTTCAAATTTCCTTCGGAAGTTGAGCTTGTTCCTCCGGTACATTCTCTTCACATTGCGAACAAGTAGTGATAGCTCCTCATCTTCTTCTTCATCTTCTTCATCGTCTTCAAGAGTGGATGAAGACTTGAAGGCCAAGGATTTCTTCTTTAGTGGAGCGGCCTCTTCTCTTGCTTTCTTTTCCATCTCATGGGTCTTTAAGTTCCCAATGAGACTAATGAGGTCCATCTCGTCCTTGTCGTTTAATTCCTTCAAGGTGGTGGCCTTTATCTCCCATGATGTAGGAAGAGCCCGAATCACTTTCCGCACCTTTTGATCATTGGAAATCTCATCACCTAAAGAAGAAAGACGATTGGTGATTTTAGTAAATCGAGTAATCATACAATCAATAGATTCATCATCAATCATTTTAAAAGACTCATATTGGGACCTTAAGAGATCTATCTTAGCTCTCTTGACTTGTGAAGTCCCTTCGTGAGTGACCAATAAATGTTGCCAAATCTCATAGGCGGATTGGCAATGAATTACCCGTGTAAGGTCATCCTCATTCAAGGCGGTTAAGAGGGAATTTTGGGCCTTGGAGTTAGCCTCATATTCTCTAAAGTTGAAGTCGGTCCATGTGCTCTCATCACTCTCGGGTGCAACATAGGGTTTGGTCAATGATTTAGCCACTAAGCTACCTAAGGATTGCAAAAAGATAGTCATCCTAACCTTCCAAATAGGAAAGTTGAGTCCATCAAATTTAGGAGGGGTTTTGATGTTATCGGCCATGTTTACTAGTGATGACAAATGGAATGCAAATGTTGATTAGCAAATTTTAAGGATCTCTCTATGGATGTTAAGCCAAAACCTAGAGTCCAAGCTCTGATACCAATTGAAAATCACCTAGAGGGGGGTGAATAGGTGATAATGCTAATCAATGCACAATTTAAAAATTATGAAGCAACAATCTCACAAAGCAAGTGAATATAGCAATGAATGTAGAGAGCAAGTAATAAGAGCAATGAAAATAGAGCAAGAAATAAGAGCAAGTAAACCAAACGCAAACACGGAGATTTGTTATCGAGGTTCGAGCACCCAGCTCTACTTCCCCGCCTTCCCCAGAAGGATTCCAACCACTTCCACTATCACAAAGATGTCACAAATACACCAGAGTACCCAACTCTACAATCTCAAGTACAAGCAATCTCTGAGTAGTCAAAAGACCACAAACTCTCTCTTGCAAAATTCTCTTCCCTTACAAAGGTCCTTAGAGAAATAATGAGTAGGAATGAAGCTCTAGTGTGTAAGGAGAAAAGAAAATGAAATCAGAGAATTCTTGAAAGCACTTCAGAAAATGAGAGAGAATTTCAGCACAAAAAACAAGAAACCAAGTCTTTTTGAAAGCCTTAAACTTTTGGAAATTTTGATAATTTTTCTGGTTTCCAACCTCTCCCTAAACACCCCTATTTATAGAAGAGGGCTAGGGTTAGGAGATAAAACATATTTAAGGCTAATCAGAAAGTATTAGAACCAATACATGTCACTTAAACATAATTAAGTGAGAAAAGGACAAAAATAAACCAGCTCAGAAAACTAGCCGTTACTGTTCAAACGGCTAGCACGGTCGATCGGCCCGGTCGACCGCTAGTACAAAGAAAATAGCCGTTGCAGGCTACGGTCGACCGGCCCGGTCGACCCAAACAAACAGAGAGCTCTGCTCTCAGACTGGTCGACCGGGACGATCGACCGTCCAAAGACTTCCAAACGTGCACAGATTTGTGCACGTCGGTCGACCGACCCGGTCGACCGACTTCTAGCCAAGTCGACTTGTCAGAAAACTTAGTTGACTGGATGACGTCTGGAATGGACAGAAAAATAGTTTTAAAAATATTTTGAAAAATCTTTTAACACTCCTAAAAATAACCAAAAATAGTTTTATCATTTTGCATTGATATATAAACATGTGGTAAAAAGTTTAGCTCAAATATCAACCAATATGAACTATTTTTGTCACTTATCATTTTTACCAAAAACCAAAAACTGTATTTTCTAAAACTTGGATTTTGAATGAAAAATACGTTTTGTCCAAAACTCTTCCAAATACAAAAACATGATATTTAAACATTTTGAAGCATAATCCTATATTCATGAAACATATGTACATCAAAGTTTTTGTCATAAATTCCAATACCAAAATAAGTTTTGATAAAACACAAAACTTAAAACACATGATTATGTATATCAAAATAAGTTTGTAGGTTGAAGATTGTATACAAACTATTTATGTTAGGAAACAAGATGTGCGCAAAAACGTGTGTGATAGAGCTTCAAACCTATTCACTATTCTTTAACAAAATTCTAAACTAAAAGCAAATCTAATAAATTATCTTGAGCAATCTTGAAGTCTTGAGCCATGCGATGCCTTGCTAGAGCCTTCTCTTCTATGTTCCTTCCTTGATGTGCAAAAAGCCTTCTTTACTTCATGAACCTAGAAATTCTTGCAATAGCTAAGCAATGGCCTCCAAATATGGTACTAACCTGAAACTTATCTAAACAAACTAATTAGTACCAAATAGCACTTATTTGTTTTGTTATCATCAAAACTCTAAACAATTGGAGAGTGTAACCTTTTGGGCAAACAAAATCTTCAAGTTTTTTTATTTAAAAGATCACCTTTTCCAAAACCTTCTCTTAGTTTTCAATTTTTCTTTCAATCACTTTCTCACTCTCCATTCTCTTTTTCAACATAAAAAATACTAACACCATTCTTTGCTTTTAAACAAAAATACCTAAAAGCTTTCATCGCATTCCTCCTCGTGAACATGACCCGTTAGCCCAAGGCTAGACGGTAATTCTCACTGCTTTCACTTTCAATCAATTTTTTGCGTTGTTGTCGAGGAGGGAACGGTGTAATTGTTTGTTAACAAGTTTAGTGTCTTATTTCAAGGACTTCAAGGAATCAGATTTAGCGCTCAAGCATTGTAGAAGAAGATTTGCTATTCTGTACCCCTACTCTAGAAAGTAGGAAACTAAATTTGAAGAAATTCTAGCGCAAAAGCTTGAAATTTTTGGAGTACTAAAAACTTTTTTTTGCACGACATATCGCTTCGTAAAAATACAATTTTTGTGTATTATTTCTGCTATATCTGATACTCACACTCCCTATTTTTAATCCAACAGTAATCTCATTGATTATCAATTGCTTAAAAAACGTATAGACTTGCATTCTAGGCATTTGTCTAAGTACGTTTATTTTACAATTATTATTGAAGATAGCTGGAGATAAGGTACATATGCATAGCATATAGTTTAGGAAACATTCTTGAGTGATATTTGCTTGTGAATGTTACTTTTCTATATTTTGTACATTTTGCACAATTAATCTTAAGGGCAAAACCCAAATCAAGATAAGGTGGCGAAGTCATTACCCTTTCTTAGCCCACAAACCATCTCCAAGCACGCACATCCTAAGCCTAATTTAAAATCTAATAGAAGTTGGTCTTAGGGACAACTCAAACTCAATAGAAGATTATCCTAAGGGGGAAGGTATTAGAATTTCAGTCCTGCCAAATCAGTGTCTAAGGACAGAGATTGAGGGGCAAAACCCCGAAGGCTGGTGGTTTGTCTTAATTAAGCCCGTCGCTTTTGCACAGATACCTCCCACCAATCTTGCCCTAACCTGGCTGATTAGCTTGTGGTTAAAATCTGCATTATACCTCTTATGGACAATTAACTAGTTAGGAGTTGTCAAGGTCAAGGTTATCTTAGACTAGGCTTGATTATTTATTCTTGTTGACTATTGGTGAACTTGTTTGTGGTAGTGTTTGTGTATGCAAGTGTGATTAAGAGACCCTAATTCATCTAGGTTAACTAGAAACACATCACCTCCCAAGTTTGAATCAAGACCAGATTCGGTTATGGCTCAACCGACATCTTTGCAGGATAGGTTCTATCCCCTTAGAACCTCACTTCCATCTTGCATCTAACTTCCATCGGTTGGTGAACACAACTTTGAGCTTAAGCCTCAGTTCATCAACACACTCCCTAAGTTCCATGGCTTAGAGTCCGAAGATGCTTACTACTTCATAAAAGAATTTAAGGAAGTATACTTAATGATGCACCTTATAGATGATGCTATTAAGTTGAGATTTGTCCCATTTGCTCTTAAGGACTTAGCCAAGAAATGGCTTTACAGCTTAGCAGTCGACTCTATCACATCTTGGGATGGTTTCATCAAGGTCTTCTTGAAGAAATTCTATCCAATTCATAAGATCGCTCTCATTAGCAAAAACATCATGAAGTTCAAGCAAGAACCTAGTGAACCATTTTGGAGGTACTTTGAATGCTTCAATAACCTCCTTGTCCAATATCCTCATCATAGAATAGAGAAATGGCGACAATGCCAAATTCTTTATGACGTTTAGACTACTCAACCAAGGCCCTCTTAGAAACCATATGCCAAGGGGGTTCTTGCGAAAGGATGAGAATGAAGGATGAGATTTATATGTGGATCTAGCTGAAAAGACCATCCAATGGGAACCAACTAGTGAACTAGGAATTCAAACTTCATCTCTTCAAAAGGAGGCCTTCATTCAATTGAATCATCCATAGATAACGAGGCTAAAATAACTAACCTAGCGAGAAGACTGAAAGTTTTAGAAACTAAGGAACCAAGTCCAGTCAATCAAGTTAGCCCAAACCAATTTTCAACTCTAGGCAGTACTTACTGTCAAGCCAGGAATCATGTATTTGAGGAGTGTTCTGTGTTTCTAACTCAACAACACTTTTCAGAATTGATGAATGCGACCTTTTCAAGGTCGAACAATAATCCCTACGCACCAACGTACAATTCTGGCCAGAGAAATCACCCGAATTTCTCATGAAGCTAAAACAACAATGACCACTCACGGTCAAACCATGCAAGTCACTTCTATCATTTCAATAATTCTTCCAATAATCAACCAACTTTTCTAATTACCATCATAATTCTCCCAACCATCCGCGCAATTTTTCAAACTATCAACAAAATTTTCCCAACCAAGCTCCACAATCTTCCTTCCAGAATCCTCAACTAGTAAGGAGAATGACTGATTTTGAGAGAAACATGAAAAGGTATATGAAGGAAGAACCAAGATTCTCTCATGCAAACTATACAGAGGCTAGAGGTTCAAATGAGCCAATTAGCCAATCCACAGAATGAGAGGCAAAAGGGTATCTTGTCCAGTTAACCAGTAATGAATCCTAAGAATTTCAACAAGCTCATTTAGCTGAGGATCAGTCATTGAACCAATGTAATGTTGTTCATACATTGAGGTCGTGAAAGAAAGTTGATAATCAAGTGCTAACACCATCAAATTCCATTCAGCACAACCACACTCAAGCATCCACCTTATCTAAACCCAATCCTTCCAAATCTGACGAATCTGAAACGGATAAGTCAACTAGTCAGGTGCAGTAGCCTATAGTATCATTTCCTAATAGGCTGAAAAACAACAAGCAAAATCCACACATGGATAAGATAATTGAGATTTTCAATCAAGTGAAGATAAATGTGCCACTTCTTGATGCCATTCAACAAGTCCCATCTTATGCAAAATTTCTTAAGGACATGTGCACCAAGAAAAGAAAGACTATTGTACCCAAGAAAGTCTTTTTAGCCACTAACATTAGTGAGTAACCACTAACATTAGTGAGCTATTATCAGGTCTGATCCCTGTCAAGTATAAGGATCCAGGTTGTCCCACCATTGCCTGCACCATCGGACAAACCGAGATCAGTTGTGCACTTCTTGACTTGGGAGCAAGTATCAACTTGTTCCCATTCTCAGTTTATCAACAATTTGGATTACGCGATCTTAGTTTAACTCGAGTCACTATCCAACTGGCTGACCGTTCAGTGAAAGTTCTCAAGGGGAAAATTAATGAAGTCCTTATCTAGGTCGGGGAGTTTGTCTACCCCGTTGATTTCATAGTTCTAGAGACACAACCTATGTCCAATCTTAGGGCTCAAACTCCTGTTATCCTAGGGATACCATTCCTTACTACTGCTAATGCCGTTATCAATTGTAGGAATATGTCCATGAGGTTAACCTTTGAGGACATGATAAGAGAAGTCAATGTCTTCAACCTAGGAAAGCAACCCCGTGATGCTGAGGATCAAACATTTGAAGTCAACCTCGTTGAGAACTTGACAAGTGAATATGGAGAAGAATTAGAATTAGAAACTGAGTGTGACTTCTAGTTAGAATATGATGACTTTGATCTTGATCAGGTTGTCGAGTCTGCTTGAATTGGGCTCAAACCCTATTTCACCAAATGTGGAGCCAATAAATTTTACTCATCCTTCCAGTAAGCCTCCCCCTCCTTTAGAATTGAAAGCCTTACCTGCGCATCTCAAGTACGTCTATCTAGGCCAACAAGAGACCTTTTCTGTCATTATCGCGTCCCATTTAAATGACTGGTAAGAAGAAAATCTTAAAGCAATTCTGAGAAAACATAGGAAAGCCATTGGTTGGACTATGACCGATATAAAGGGATTGAGTCCATTCATAATTCAATATTGCATTCATCTCAATGAAGATGCAACACCAAAAAGACCCGCGGCGTAGGTTAAACCCTATAATACAAGAGGCTGTTCATGCTGAAATTGTGAAACCCTTAGACAATGGGATAATCTATCCAATTTCTGATAGCCAATGGGTCAGTCCTGTCTACGCGGTTTCAAAGAAATCCGGTTTGACCGTGATGAAAAATGAGAACAAAGAGTTGGTCCAAACACGACTTCCCACGAAAATTCGAGTTTGCATTGACGATAGGAAGCTTAATGCTACGACTCGTAAGGACCATTTCCCACTTCCCTTCATTGATCAAATGCTTGAACGTTTGGCGGGCCACGAGTATTACTGTTTCTTGGATGGTTACTTGGGGTATAGTCAGATTTCTATTGCTCCTGAGGACTAAAAAAAGACTACATTCACATGTCCATTTGGGACATTTGCTTATCATTGAATACCATTCGGCTTGTGCAATGCCCCAGCAGCGTTTTAACATTGCATGTTGAGTCTTTTTTCTGATATGGTAGAACAATTTTTAGAAATCTTTATGGATGATTTCTCCATCTACGGAGATTCATTCATTCAATGTCTCCACCATTTATAATTTGTCCTCTAACGTTGTGCTGAGAAAAATCTGATACTGAACTGGGAGAAATTCCACTTCATGGTAAGACATGAAATTGCCTTGGGTCATGAAATCTTCAAGAAAGAAATTGAAGTGGATAGAGCCAAGATTAAGGTTATTGCTAAGCTTCCCATGCCCAAATGCGTGAAGGATATTCGATCCTTCTTAGGACACGCAAGTTTCTACCTAAGATTTATCAAGGATTTTGGCAAGATTGTTTGACTAATCTGTTTGCTAAGGATGTGTCCTTCACTTTTGATGCTGAATGTATGAATTCTTGAAAAAAGCTTAAGAAAGAGCTTATTTCTGCACCAATCATATCTACACCAGATTAGTCTAAGCCATTCGAAATCATGTGTTACGCTTTTGATTTTGTAATAGGCGCTGTTCTAGGACAACGCATTGATAACAAGAAGCACGTGATCTACTACTCTAGTAGGACTCTAAACGATGCTCAAATGAACTACACTACTACTGAGAAGGAATTCTTGGCAGTAGTGTTTGCCTTAGAGAAATCTTGTGCCTACCTACTAAGGTACAAAACCACAATTTTCACCGATCATTCTGCACTTAGGTACCTCATGATGAAGAAGGATGCCAAGGCCTGACTCACGTTGGATCCTCTTTCTTCAAGAACTTGATCTTGAGATTCGAGATAAGAAAGGCGTAGAAAATGTCATTGCTGACCATCTCTCGTGATTCCCAAACTCTCCATACAACGAATTGCCCATAAATGAGGACTTTCCTGGTGAAAAAATCTTAGCCGTCTTTAGGGAACCTTAGTTTGCTGATATAGTGAATTACTTAGTCACAAACCAAACTCCTTCTCATTGGTCTAAAAATGATATATACCAGTTCTTATCTCAAGTTTGGTATTTCTTTTGTGAGGAACCGTATCTTTTTAAGTACTGCTGATCAAATTATTAGGAGATGCATTCCCGATGAAGAAAGTAAGAGTGTTTTATCCTTCTGTCACGAACTTGCTTCCGGCGGACACTTTGGTCCCCGCAAGACTGCTGAAAAAGTGCTGCAAAATGGGTTATATTGGCCCACTTTGTTCAAAGATGCTTATGAATTTTGCAAGACGTGCCTAGATGCAAATGGTAGGAAGGATCTCGAAACGAGATATGATGCCTCTCAACCTAATTCTAGAAATAGAACTCTTTGATGTTCGAGGCATCGACTTTATGGGTCCATTTCCTAATTCATTTGGAAACCAATACATATTAGTTGATGTGGACTATGTGTCCAAGTGGTAGAAGCCATTCCAAGTAAAACTAATGATAACAAAGTTGTCATAAAGCTTTTGAAAGAGAACATTTTCTCACGCTTCGGAACCCCTCGTGCTATCATCAGTGATAATGGTACTCACTTTTGCAATAGATCCTCTGAAGCTCATATGCGAAAGTATGCTATAACTCACAAGTTTTCCACACCTTATCATCCTCAAACCAATGGGCAGCTTGAGGTCTCCAATAGACAAATAAAGCTTATTTTGGAGAAGACTGTGAAGTAAAACTAGAAAGATTGGTCCACCAAACTTGTAGATGCCCTATGGGCCTACAGGACCGCTTTCAAGACGATTCTAGGGATGTCTCTTTATAGGTTATTCTTTGGGAAGGCTTGCCACCTACCCATTGAGTTAGAGCACCGGGCCTTCTGGGCAATTAAGCAGCTGAATTTCGACTTGACTAAGGCCGGTGATCTTCAAAAATTACATATTTTCGAATTAGAGGAGTTGAGAAATGAGGCCTATGAAAATGCTAAGATCACTAAAGATAGAGTTAAGATTTTTCATGATAAAAGCATCATAAGGAAAACATTTATCCCTAGACAAAAAGTCTTATTCTATAATTCTAGGCTTCATCTTTTTTCAGAAAATCTAAAATCAAGATGTCTGGGCCATTCGTTGTAAAAACCGTTATTTTCACACGTTACTGTAGAGATCAGTGACATCAAGAATGAAAATAACTTTAAGGTAAATGGTCAACACCTTAAATCTTTCTTGGAATCAGTGCTGGTAAATGAAACGGCTATGGGTCTTTCAACCCAGTGTATCGGTAACTTTCCTCTTTTGCATTTCATTTCATGCATCTATACATTTCTTTCATATATTGAGGACAATGCATGAGATAAGTATGAGGGAGAACTAACATGACTAATATAAGTAAAAAAAGAGAGAAAATATATATATATAAAAGAAACTTTTCGAAAGAAAAGAACAATATTTTGATATATTTTTTGTAAGAAATTAACTCAATTTTAAGGAATAGGAAAATCATAATTAGGATTACTTATACTGATCAAAATAAGATGACTTGTTTGATTTTCAGGGCTAGGAAGAAAATTAGTGAAAGTAATTTAGTCTTGAGCTTTACCTTGAAGAAATATGCACACTTTATACACACACACACTCAGGGTTCAAAAAAAAATTCTTATGCCTTATAAAAAAAAGAAGAAAAAAACATATATATATATATATATATATATATCTATGAAAAATAAACAAATCTAATTATTGATTAGCTAGGTGCTTTGGCCTAAGCAAGCCTTGGTATTTATGCAAAAGATGATTAGATAAGTTTGAAAAAATATATATATAAATTCTAGAGAATAATGTATAGGATTGAAGCTCAAGTTTTGTAAGTGAAAAATAAAATGAATTGAAGAGAGTTTTGAATCAAAAACTTCAGAGAAAAGAGAGAATTTTGAGCACAAAAACTGAGAGCAAAAACTTCTTTTGAATAAACTCAAACTTTGATTTCTTTGGCAAAAATTGTTGTGTTCTTCTCAACCCTAATCATCCCTATTTGTAGGATAAAGGTAGGGACTAAAAGGTAAATTGTTATTATGAGTAATCAGGAAAGATTAGACCAAAATCCAGCCCTCAAATTCGTTTGGAGAAGAAAAACACGTTTTAAAACGTGTTTAAAAAACTAGCCGTTTAGGCTGAAAATTAGCTCACGGTCGACCGGCCGATCGACCGGTTTTCAAAAATATATGACCGTTGCCAGCCCACGGTCGACCGCCCGGTCGACCGTCCCAAACAGAGACTAAGGTGCTTTTCAATCGGCCGAAGCTCGGTCGACCGATATGGGTCCGGTCGACTGCCCGGTCGACCAGTTAACGTGCACACATGCACACACCCAAATGGCCAGAAGCGCGGTCGACCCCCCGGTCGACCGTTCTGACATGAAACAAAGCCGGTTGACCGTCGGTCGACCGCAACAGGTCAAAACAGTTTATATTTCAGAATATTTTTGAAGATCTAATAATTTTCAAAAATAATTTTTGGTCAAGAATTGATACACTACATAAAATAGAGTTTGCAAATATTAAAATAGGTTTAAAGAAATATTTTATATAAGGAAGAAATATCTTTTGAAAAACATGTGCAAAATCTTGTGTGTGGGAAAATTGAGCTTCAACACTATACACTATCTTTTAACAAACTAAAGTATAAAAGAAGTCTCTGAGCCGCGTTACGCCAAGCTAGAGCCTCCTCTCCTATGAAAATGTCCTCTTGCGCCATTAACCTATCAACATGCTTTTAGCGCCATTATCCTTGCAATATGCTTAAAAGCCATCAAGACTTGTACAAACCTGAAACTCATTCTAAAATAACTTATTTGTACCAAATAGCTTCTATGTGTTTTGTTATCATCAAAACTTAAACAAATAGAGAGTGTAACCTTTTGGGCCAACAACACACACACACACACACACACACATAAGAGCAATAAGAGCGATGCAAGATATAAGAGATATCAGAAGGATATGTTTTAAGTTTCGAGCGCCAAGCTCTACATTCCCACCTTCATCTAAAAGGATTTCAACTCTCTTCGCTAAACAACTCCACAAAGGATACAATCTCTTACACAAGAGGATGGCACAAAGTTCATACGCCTCTACATAAGAGGGAAGGCACAAAGCCAAGAAGAAAACAGGCACAATACTTAGTGATCACAAAGATCACAAATAATACCTCTCACAATACAAGATCCTAGATAGATTTTATAATGAATAGCTTAAGCTTGTGAGAAAACAAATATTTTGAAATGAAGCACAAAAGATAACAATTGGAAAAACTTTTTGAAGATATAGAAACAAGAAACTTAAAACTTGAATTTCTTAAAACTTGAAATCATTGATTTTTCAGAACTTTGAAATACAACAGAGATGTGGATTTGGAGCACAAAAACTTTTTAAAAACTTATTGAAAAACTTTGTTGAAAGTGGGAATATTAGCTCTTAAAAATCTAGGTAAAAACACCCCCAAAACCCCATTTATATAAGCTTTAGAAAAACTAGTCGTTAGGGGTTAAATAATGCTAGAAATGTCCGGTCGGTCGACCGGGCGGTCGACCACCAACAATCAGATTTTTTTTTTACCATTTGGGGTTTTCGGTCGACTGAGAAACCAAAAATCTCTGCAAACATTATCGGTTGACCAATCAGTTGGTTGATCTCTACTGCCGTCGATCGATCGGTCGACCGAGATCTAGTTTTCTTGGGCTTGTGCACGTCTATGCACATCGGTGAACCGTGTGGTTGACCGTCGGAGAAAATGAGCTTTGCGGTCGACCGCTCAGCCCAAAAACCATATTTAAAATATTTAAACATCTTTTTAAATCCCCATTTAAATTTCAATAAATCTTAGTAAATTCAACAAAATAAGTACCTATAAATACAATGAAGTATAAATATGTGTGATAAAAAATTAATACATATTAAAAACATATGAACTTGCTTTTGAGGTAAAGAAATTCAATCTTAAAACAAAAACTGTATTTTTCTAAAAACTAAACTTTGAAACAGAAACACATTTTTCCAAAACACCATAAATACAAAAACAAGTTTTTCCAAGCTCTTTTGAAGCTCAATGTATATGGATAGAATCCAATATATATATAAAATAATGTGAACTTATTTTTGATAAAATTTAACATAAGACTACAAAAACGTAAATTTGTCAAACCGAAACCCAAAACTCATCAAAACAAATTTCTTTGAAAAAATAAAGCTCTAATATATGTGAATAGAATCCAACACATATTTCAAACTATAAAACTTATTCGTTTGAGATATAAACTATATAAATACGTGATATTAGCTTACAACACAAAGTGTAGAATCTTTCACAAAATGATATTGTTTATACTCAATTTCTTAAAAACCAAGATACCAAAAGTTTTGTTCTTGAAATCTAATATCAAGCTTTGTGTGTGTGTGAGCTTGAGCAATCAAAACTAATTTATTCCATACAAAAATCTAAACTCATAAACTCTAAACTCAAGTCTTCTTGAAGATTTTCTTCTCCATGTAAACTAGATTCAAACTTGATTTTTTTGAGTTAGGCTCCTCTTAAGTACTAGATATGATATTTATGCTTGAACTCTTGAATCCATATAAGCATAACATACAATGTATAGATGGAGATGTTAAGCTCCCCTACACATGTATACGATATAGAGAAGAGAGATCAATCCCTCCTTTATATAATACACTCATCATAAATCTACATATAGAAGACGTTAAGTTAACTTTTCTTGCATATAAGCAACACATATCAAAAGTAAATTTTGAGAATAATTGAAATTTTGATTTTCTAAACCAATTGAAAGAATAATACTAATAATTAAATATTGCATGCAACATGAGAATAGATAAGAGATAATTGCATAAAAAATCTTAAACAATCAATCTCAAATAAATAACTCAAAATTCTTCTCCCTCTTTTTGTCATTCACCAAAAAGGGATACTAATTGTAAAATAATTTTAAATATGATATCAATTTAATAGAAAGTGAAAGTGCATGTTACTGATCTTGAAATTCTAAATAATTTTAAAAAGTAGGTACCAATTGTGATAATTAATAATAATTGAAAATATGAGCTGTTAAAATATTTTTCTCAAATAGTAGAGAATAAGATACTAATTAAAATTTAAATTAAGAAAGTTGTCTCCCTTTTTGAAACAATCACAAAACCAATACATAAGCTTTGAAAAGTGATATCAGTAGAAAGTGATGCTAAACTAGGATATCAAATAAAATGATTACCAATTTAAAATGAACATATGCTTAACATGAAATCAATTGTGCTATAAAAACATGTATGAATATTGTTAAAACATGCACAATCAGCCACATATATGTATGATACCAATCAAATTTTAATACTATTTGAAACTATGAGGCATACATATATAGATAAATAAGAATGAGTACAGAAATCAAATATCATGAGAATCATATATATAACTCATTTAAATCACCTACCTACATGCACATATTGAAGGAATAGTTATTTATGCATATGCAAGACATGATTATCCACCAACCTCCTACTAAAGGTAGATATTTAAAAAATAATAATTTAAAAATAGTTGAGTATAAATTAAAATATTACCAATTGAAGAATAAAATAACTAATTTGAAATAGTTTTGAAAACTAGTTCAAGATTCTTCAAATAAGAAACCAATTAAATATCTCATGAAACACGATAATTACATAAGAATTATCACTCAAAATCTATATTACACATATATGTTCATGGATATAAAACCGTTAACAAGGTATAGAGTATACAAGAATCATATAAATAACACATTAATGAAAGCAATAATCCTTTAAATAACTCATCAAAGCTCGAATAAAATTATTTTTAGAACTTTAACATATTTAAACTAGATTTGTAAAAACATGAAAACATGAAAGACAAATCAAGAAAATTCTTTTTCACCAAAAATATCAAGATTAGTATAGATAATAAACTCAAATCATTAAAATATATTCACCATCAAGATATTCAATAAGCATATGAAGATGTAAGATAAACTTTATGTATGTAAATTTTATCAAAACTAATGTATACATATATATCCAAACATAAAATGAGTGCATAATAGAGCATATGTCATAAAAATCAACTGTCTTAAGGATATTACATGTATATCACATAGTTTTAATAAGATTTACGAATACATGAAACTAAATCAAATGGAAACAATCTTATAAGAGATTAAACCTGAATTTCAAGAAAGTTATACGAAAACTATATTAAAACAAAAGCATTTTCAATGAGTTACATATACAAATGTAAAAATTATCAAAACTAGGATATACACATACAGCTAAACAATAATTGAGTACACAAAGAGCATGAATCATATTAGGCACACAAATAAAAGTGTATCTCAAATTCTATACAAGTATATTACAATTTCTAACAAGATCGCATTTAAACATATAATCAAAACATGCAAATATGATATGCTAAAAAAGTCATTTAACATAATATGGAGGATAGAGATAGTTATCAAACCGATAGAATTAATCTCCATTCTTCCAAAACTAGGTGGTCCTTCTACCAAAACTCCTTGAACAATATTTAGTCCACCAGGATCCGATAGCATCCATCACCAAGGCATCATTCCTCGCACGTCTTATGAGAGCCTACACCTCTATCAAAAATCAAATTTTCGTATACAAATGATCGGTCACATATATTGCATATATATTATCACATTACCATGTTTATTATCTAATAAATCATATTAATAAGTCTTATTTTTCTTTATAAAATGCAGGCCTATTGCTAAAGGAAAGGGAAGAGAAACGAGCCAAAAAGCCCATCAAAATTCGACTTAATTCACAATTAATTTGAAATTAGAAAATCAGGACAGATCATGACAAATCAGAGAAGTTAAAATCGGTTAAAACAAATCTTTCCATATCAATTAGTTAAAGCCAAAGATCAAAGACAGTTTCGTCAAATTCAGGAGCTGAAACGGCAAATCTAGAACCAGATAAGGGGATGTCAACAAACGAGGAGTTGTACCCCCCGGGTGTGGCCACCTGGCCCCACTCAGGCCGCTGAAATGCGCTAGAGCCGAATTTTCGCGGCTTTGTTGTGTCAGTTAGGGGAGGGTTTGCTCCCCCTATCTCCGTATGCCCTCTCCCGTTTGGTTTTTTCTATAAATACTGCATTTTTCAGAGAAGAAGGGACTGAAAATTAGTTTAAGTTTTTCTCTATTTTTAGACTTTAGGTTCTTTATTGGATAGTATTGAGAAGTTGTATCTCTATTTTTCAATTTGTAGTTCAGTCTAAATACCAGTGAGAGAGAGTAAAAGAGTGATTGTAATCTAAAGTTGAAGTGACATCAATAAAGGATCAAGATTTCTCTTCTTCTATAGTTCACAAGTATGTCTCATTTCATTTACATTTCTTACTTTACCTTAATTATGAACAGCTAAATTCATTTTTCTAGGCTTACTATCATCTCCTTCTTCGATCCGTCTTGTTTTGAATGGTTTTGATGTAAAGAACCCAATGGATTCATATGTGTGTCTTCAACTAAGCTTTTCTCTTTGAAAGTCTTCTTAAAGGCATATGAGGATGGGTTTGAATTTCTAAACTTCTATTTCTTTTAAAACATCACTTGAACTTGTTTATATTTCGTACTTGAAAGACAACTTGATGATTTAACATTTAGTTCAAGAGGATTTCTTAAGAAAAGAGTTAAACTTTTCCAAACAATCTTATTTGCTTTGCTTAAGACTTTCGAAACTCAAGCTTAAGTTTTTGCCTATGATCAAGTTGAGACTCTAAGAATTTCAAGAGAAGAACATATCATTGAGTAGTAATATAGTGAGCCCAGATCTTTTTCCTATATTAAAAATAACAAATTAATCTTCAAGTTTTTTCTTAAAAGATCACCTTTTCCAAAGCCTTCTCTAAGTTTTCTATTTCTCTTTTAATCACTTCCTCACTCTCCATTCTCCTTTTCAACATAAAAAAACACTAACACCATTTTTTGCTTTTTAAACAAAAATACCGAAAAGCTTTAATCGCATTCCTCCTCGTGGACACGACCCACTAGGCCAAGGCTAGACAGTAATTCTCACTGCTTCCACTTTCAACCAATTTTTGATGCTATTGTCGTGGAGGGAACGGTATAATTGTTTGCTAACAAGTTTGGTGTCTTATTTCAGGGACATCAAGGAATAAGATTTAACACTCAAGCCTTGTAGGAGAAGAATTGTTATTCTGTGCCTCTACTCTAGAAAGTAGGAAACAAAATTTCAAGAAATTCCAGCGCAAAAGCTTGAAATTTTTGGACTACTAAAAACTCTTTTTTGCAGGACATATCGCTTTGCAAAAATACAGATTTTGTGTATTATTTCTGCTATATCTGATATTCACACTCCCTGTTTTTAATCCAACAGTAATCTGATTGATTATCAATTGCTTAAAAAACGTATAGACTTGCATTATAAGCATTTGTCTAATTACGTTTCTTTTACAATTACTGTTGAAGATAGCTGGAGACAAGGTACGTATGCCTAGTATATAGTTTACGAAATATTCTTGGGTGATATTTGCTTGTGCATGTTACTTTTCTATACCTTGCACACTTTGCACAATCAATCTTAAGGGCAAAACTCAAATCACGATAAGGTGGGGAAGTCATTACTCTTCCTTAACCCACAAACCATCTCCAAGCACACACATCCTCAGCCTAATTTAAAATCTGATAGACGTTGGCCTTAGGGACATCTCGAACTTAATAGGAGATTATCCTAAGGGGGAAGGTGTTAGAATTTGACTCCCGCCAAATCAGTGTCTAAGGACAGGGATTGAGGGGCGAAACCCTGAAGGCTGGTGGTTTGGCTTAATTAGGCCCGTTGCTTTTGCGCGGGTATCCCCACCAATCTTGCCTTGACCTGGCTGATTTGCTTGTGGTCAAAGTCTGCATTATACCTCCTGTGGACAATCAACCAGTTAGGAGTTGTCTAGGTCAAGGTTACCTTAGTCTAGGCTTAGTTGTTTATTCTTATTGACTATTGGTGTACTTGTTTGTGATAGTGTTTGTGTATGCAAGTGTGGTCAAGAGACCCTAATTCATTTAGGTTAACTAGAAACACATCAACTCCCAAGTTTGAATCAAGACCAGATCCGGTTATGGCTCAACCGACATCTTTGCAGGATAGGTTCTATCCCCTTAGAACCTCACTTCCATCTTCCAACTTTCATCGGTTGGTGAACACAATTTTGAGCTTAAGCCTAAGTTCATTAGCACACTCCCTAAGCTCCATGGCTTAGAGTCCAAAGATGCTTACTTCTTCATAAGAGAATTTGAGGAAGTATGCTTAATGATAAAAATTTCACACCTTATAGATGATGCTATTAGGCTGAGATTTGTCCCATTTGCTCTTAAGGAGCCAAGAAATGGCTTTACAGCTTAGCAGCCAACTCTATCACATCTTGGGATGGTTTCATTAAGGTCTTCTTGAAAAAATTCTATCCAATTCATAGGACCGCTTTCGTTAGTAAAAACATTATACAGTTCAAGCAAGAACCTAATGAACCGTTTTGGAGGTACTTTGAACGCTTCAATGACCTCTTTGTCCAATGTCCTCATCATGGAATAGAGAAATGGCGACAATGTCAAATTCTTTATGACGGTTTAGATTACTAAACCAAGACTCTCTTAGAAACCATGTGCTAAGGGAATTCTTGCGGAAGGATGAGAATGAAGGATAGGATTTATATGAGGATCTAGCTGAAAAGACCATCCAATGGGAACCAACTAGTGAAAACTATAGGAACTCAAACTCCATCTCTTAAAAAGGAGGTCTCCATTCAATTGAATCATCTATAGATAACGAGGCTAAAATAACTAATCTGGTGAGAAGATTGGAAGCTTTAGAAACTAAGGAACCAAGTTCAGTCAATCAAGTCAGCCCAAACCAATTTTCAACTCCAGGAAGTACTTACTGTCAAGCCATGAATCATGTGTTTGAAGAGTGTTCTGTATTTCAAGCTGAACAATACTTTTCAGAACCGATGAATGCGGCCTTTTCAAGGTCGAACAATAATCCCTACGCACCAACATATAATCTTGGATGGAGAAATCACCCAAATTTCTCATGAAGCCAAAGCAACAATGACCACTCACAGTCAAACCATGCAAGTCACTTCCATCATTTCAATAATTCATCCAATCATCAACCTAACTTTTCTAATTACCATTATAATTCTCCAACCATCCGTCCAATTTTTCAAACTATCAACAAAACTTTCCTAACCAAGCTCCACAATCTTCCTTCTAGAATCCTCAACTAGAAAGGAGAATGACTGATTTTGAGAGAAACATGGAAAGGTACATGAAGGAAGAACCAAGATTTTCTCATGCAAACTATACAGATGCTAGAGGTTCAAATGAACCAATTAGCTAATCCACAGAATGAGAGGCAAAAGGGTACCTTGTCCAGTCAACCAGTAATAAATCCTAGGAATTCTCAACAAGCTCATTTGGCTGACGATCAGTCATTGAATCAATATAATATTGTTTATACATTGAGGTCGTGAAAGAAAATTGATATCCATGTGTCAACACCTTCAAATTTCATTCATCACAACCACAGTCAAGCATCCACCTCATCTAGACCCAATCCTTCCAAATCTGACGAATCTGAAATGGATAAGTCAACCAGTCAGGTGCACCAGCCTATAATACCATTTCCTAATAGGCTGAAAAACAACAAGCAAAATCCATACATGGATAAGATAATCGAGATTTTCAACCAAGTAAAGATAAATGTGTCACTTCTTGATGCCATCCAACAAGTCCCATCTTATGTAAAATTTCTTAAGGACATGTGCACCAAGAAGAGAAAGACTATTATACCCAAGAAAGTCTTTTTATCCACTAACATTAGTAAGCTACTGTCGGGTCTGATCCTTGTCAAGTATAAGGATTCAGGTTGTCCCACCATTACCTGCACCATAGGATAAGTCGAGATTAGTCGTGCACTTCTTGACTTGGGAGCAAGTATCAACTTGCTCCTGAAAAGTCACCTAGAGGGGGGGTGAATAGGTGACAATGCTAATCTATGAACTAAATGCGGAATTTAAAAAATAATAGCAATATACACTCAAGTGCTATCAACAAGTGATGCACACAACCAAGCCAAGCAAATATGAATGAGCAATGTAAATAAATGCAAGGCACAAAGTAAAGAGAGAGTAGAGAGAGAGCCAATGGATCAAGCGCAAACACAAAGATATGTTATCGAGGTTCGAGCACCCAGCTCTACATCCCCGCCTTCGACACACGAAGGATTTCCACTAGCTCGTCCACCTAGGACCCTTTACAAGGAGTACCCAACTTCTCTCTTTACAACCTCCTCCCTGAGGCACAAATCCAAGCCAACCAACACAACCTCCTCCTTGAGGCAAACTCCAACAATCACAACCTCCTCCTTGAGGCTAATATTCAAACCAATACAACAAACTCCCAATCACCAACCAATACAAGGATCACCTCTCAACTAGAGGGATACAACCCAAAGCACAAAGCTAAGAAAAGATTGGGTTACAACTTGGTGGTCACAACAACAACCACAAACAACTTCTTCTTCCACACAAATAACCTATAGATATAGATAGTAGATTTTTGCTCAAGTGTGGAGAAAACCAAAGGATTTGAAATCAGAAATCACAAAGAAAGTCCTTGGGAAAAATCAAGAAATCAAGATAGAATAGTTCAATCAAAATTCTTTCCCAAAAAAACCTTTTCTTTGATTTTCCAAACCCTAATGAAAACACCAAATGGATTGTTCAATTCAAGCTCATAAACTTCTTTTGATTGCTTTGAAAACACCAGAGAATCAGCAAAAATTCGCACAAAAAAATCTTGGAGAAAAACTCTTGCAAATGGGGTATTTATAGGCTAATCCAGAAAATAGCCATTTGGCAGCAGTTTTGCCAGAAATGACCCTGCGGTCGACCGCCCGGTCGACCGTCCAACGGTCAATTTTTGACCGTTGGCAACTAGCGGTCGACCGCCCCGGTCGACCGAATAATCCAGAGAGCAGACTATTCTGCTCCGGTCGACCGTCCCGGTCGACCGCTGTCTGTGCCAGAAACGTGCACAGGTTTGTGCACGTCGGTCGACCGGCCCGGTCGACCGACCTCAGACCTAGTCGACTAGTCAGGGGGCTAGTCGACTTGGTTGAAGCCTGGAATAGAAAACATACTTAAAATACATTTTAAAAACATTTTTATCATTTATAAAACGTCCATAAAAACTTGTTTTATCATAGCATTGATATTAAACAAGTGATAAACATTTCTACTCAAATATCAATCAAAACCAATACTTGTATTTTTCCAAACTTGATTTTCCAAATAAACTGTCCAAAACATATCCACATACAAAAACATGATATTTAACATTTTGAAGCATGATGCATATGGATAGAAATCCAATATACATGAAACATATACATATCATAGTTTGTCTTTAATTTTCAAAAATAAGTTTTGTCAAAACACAAAACCTAAAACACATGAATAGGTATATCAATTTAAGTTTGTCTAAGTCTTTGAAGCATGCATGTATATAGAACAAATCTAATATACAATAACCATGTAAACTTGTTTTGATATAATGTCTATTCATGAAAATCAAGATCGGTTAAACCATAAATCCAAAACCAATATTCAAAACATGAAACGTGTGTGTGTTGTGAACTTGAGCATTATCATACTATTCTAATCTTTACAATTTGGATCTAAACACAAAACTAAAACTAAGGTACCGAGGTCTACTTGTAGAGCGCAATCTCCAAGTCGGCTCGATCCAAAAACTCTTGATTCACCGGGCAAGTGCTATATATAATATTGATGCGCGGGCTCTTGAATCAACATGTGCAAGCTTTCAAATCATCTTGTTGAAGCTAAATACCAACTAATATCTTGGTTAATGATCTGAAACTAAAATCACAAGATTATTAGTACACATAACTACATTAGTTAATCATCATCAAAACTAGAGTGGAAGGTCTTTGGGCCAACAATCTCCCCCTTTTTGATGATGACAAAACTCATGGAGTTATATATGCATGGATTAAAGTAAAGCTTCAAAGAAGCTCCCCCTTAACTCATGCATAGGAATAAACAAACAATAAGATGCATATAAACAAGGTTCTTGACATAAAATGAATATGCATATGAAACATGCTATTGATTCCAATTAAAACAAAACAACTAAATTACCAAAACATGCTCTTGATACCAATGGATACTAATAAAAACAAAACTCATAATGCTCTTGATACTAATACCAATGGAGATGAAATGAATATAAAACTGAAAACTCATGCATATCAACTCCAATAAATCTTCTCCCCCTTTTTGTCAATCATCAACAAAGGGGTAAAAACAAAATAGATATGAATTCTTCTCCCCCTAAATATATGAAACAAAGAATAAACAAACTACTTCAAGGGGTGAAACCAAGAATGATACCAATTAAAAAAATGTGTCAAAGAAGTGCATTATGATATCAATAGAAAGTGATCATAAAAACATTTAAGAAATGCCTACCAATTACCAATTGAAAGTAAGAGGGGCATTGAAAACAAATATGATCCCAATTGAAATTAAAACATATTGAAAATAAAACACATGATACCAATTGAAAAACTCATTGATACCAATTTGAGTGAACAAATGCATCTTGATACCAATTGAAGATATATATCTTTATAAGCATATGATACCAATTAAAAATCAATAATCATTCTTAAATCATTTTTTTTCTCATAAAGTTAGGGAGTGGGAAACAAAACCAATGGTAAACTAAATACCAATTGAAAAATTGAAATGTGAGTTTTCTCTCCCTTTATGAAATACCAACTAAACATATGCTTAAGCTAGAAATAAGATACCAGTTGAAAACTAAGTCAATTGAAATAATGTTAAAGCTCAAGCTTAGCATAAGCAAGATAATGATAATGCTTGTATAAAGATACCAATTGAAAATTGAATCAATTGAAAATGATGGTCATTAAAAAAAAAATCAAGCTTGTCATAAACAAAATTTGTGAAATCTTGAAGCACAAATAAATCATCTATATATGTATGTAAGAAATAGATACCAATTGAAATTGATACTATATGAAGTGTAAGCATACATATATAAAACAAAACATATATGAGTATACAAAAGGATGTCAAGATTGATACCAAATTGAAAGAATTCAATGATACCAATTGAAACAACAATAAGATCAAGTGTATATCTCATATCAACTACCACCCAATCATGTGCAAGTTTAAAAATGATTTTCATTATAAAGCATACATGAACATGATCTCCCATCCAACCACCCTTTATGGTAGGGGTTTTCAAAAATAGATTTGAAATTATAGTATGTTTGAAAATCTCTACCAAAATGAAGAATATCGCAACTAGTTAAATGGAGGGTAAACTAGTACGAAATCCTTCAAGTAAGGAATAATAAAAATATTTTTCATGAAGACGCATGTAAACCACATGGCACTAAAACACTCAAAATCCATATAGCACAATTTGTACTCATGAAAACTAAGTCATGAGAAAACATTAAATAAGATGAGTGTACAAGTATTGTGTGACACATATCAACATGAAAATAGGCATTTAAGCTCAACTGAAATTCCTTTAAAATATAAACATATGAAAACTAAATTTTCATTACTAAAGGAAATCTCCTAAAAACATGAAAATCTAAACTCTTCATTAAAAGTTAATTTATACTTCAAGGTATATGTATGTTTAGACAAAGCAAAAGTATACATACATATCCCTAAACACAATTGAGTCCAAAATATAGATTTGCATGAAAAGCAAATGACTCAAGGGGCATACATGTATATCTTAAGGTTTGGCAAAATAGACATATACATGAAGTGAAAACACTTTATCATAGAAAACACATGATCATAAAACATATCAAAAATGAGGAATACATGTTTGAATGCATGAATCATCAAAACTAGACTATACTAGCACATCTAATGAGTACAAATAGGCATCCAAGCACAAACATATATAAAGGTTTATTTGTGGCCCATTCTATGTACAAGTATAACTCCTAGTTTTCATGAAAACTAACATCTAAGCATATATTCAAATCATAAAGCATAAAACAAGTCATAAATCAACAATTATTCTAAAAATGATCCTTATGTAAATTCATATGCTATAAGAATCAAGATATACATAATATCAAAACAATTGTGAAAACACAAAATATGGAATCATATAAACAATGGTGATTACAAATTGCAATACATGTATAGCAATGAACATACTAATCAACACATGAATCATTAAAACACGAAATCATAGAATCATGAATATCATATGATCATTGTGCATATGCATGTACATTAGATCTAAAGCATACATGTTAGTTTAAATAAGGTGAGACACTAAATGTAGATTCCAAATGAAGCATGGGTGCTCAAGTAGCTAAACATGTACAACTTTAATATAATGGCACAAGCATAATGGACAATAAAATACAACATGCTATAATAAAAAAAATGAAAAGCATGTAAACACTAAATGGAGTAAGGGATTGTTACCAAAACCAAAGGGGCAACTCTCCATGTCTCCAAAACACGATGGTCCTCCCACCAAATCTCCTTGAGAGTGAAGCATCCAAATGGTTCTCCTTTTAGCTTAGAATGCATCCACCTCAAGGCACCAATACCCTCACGTGACGCGAGAGCTCCCACCTACATCAAAAGTCAAAGAGGTGGATCTTGGTACCCATTTCTTTGTGGGTCCACGGGGGTTAGTATCTTTTCTAACCCAAACATAATTAGTTGCTAAATTTTCATGATAAATGCGATCATAACAAAATCTAGCAAGGTGGCCTTTTCGACCACAATGTGTACATGTGTACACGTGAGCATACATATGATGATGGTGATCATGAAAAGCATGTGTATGCCTAGATGGGTGTGCATGCAAGGTTGGAACTTGTTTCTTGCGAACCAAGGTTTCCAATCGTGTGTGATTCATGGCACAATGGCTCAAAGTGGAGCCCAAACTATCAACATTTTTCTTCAAAACAAGTATATCATTTTCAATGTTCGAAGATAAAGTGGAGCATGCAATAGGTGTGCTAGAACATGAAGCAACAATAGCATGGCAAACATCAATCTCTTTTTGCAAAGATTTATTTTTAATCAAAACCAAATCCAATTCTCTAGTAATTGAATCAATATCATTTTTCAAAGTAAGATTTTCTTTAAAAGTAAAATCCAATTTTGAAGATAAAATCTCATTGTGCTTTACAACATCATCACAATCATTTTTGTTTTTCAAAAATTCATTTTCCTTTAAAGCAAGTTCAAGTTGAGATTTAAGTGAGTCACATTCACTTGCAATCTCTTCCTTCTCTTGCAAAACCAATTCAAAGTTAGAGCATAAATCCTTTAATTCATTTTTCAACACAAGATTATCCTCTTTCAACAAATCATGTTTTTCCAACAAATTTTCAAGCTTTTGAGCAAGTTCCATATTTAAAGTTTGAACTTCAAAACAACCATGGCAATAGGAACTAGAGCTATCATCAATATGAGAATCCGATTGTACCTCAAGGGAGTTCTTCCCTTTGACCATGAGGCATTGCTCTTCGGACTTTTCTCTTTTAGATCACCTCATCTTGTTAATTATCCTTGGAAGCTCGGGAGACGTCAAGATGCTCCAAACTGCAAAAGCCGAATCATAGTGATCAAAAACGGGTAAAAGAAATTCATTTAGAGATGCTCTAAGTGCTCTAAGTGCTAATGCATTGGCCTTCTTATGCTTGCTACTATTTGGGAGGGTTTCTATAGTGATGGCTTGATAAACTAGATGACCTAGAGTTTTTAAATGCCTAGTCATGTCCACCTTCCAAGCATCAAGTCTAAAATGGTCAAACATAGGAGGGCTAGCCATGAGTGCAAACTAGTATGAGTGCAAATGAAAATGCAAGTGAAGATTAGCAAACCAAGATCACTCCTAGGTGGTTAAACCTAAATATCAGGAGCACTAGCTCTGATACCAATTGAAAAGTCACCTAGAGGGGGGGTGAATAGGTGACAATGCTAATGTATGAACTAAATGCGGAATTTAAAAAATAATTGCAATATACACTCAAGTGCTATCAACAAGTGATGCACACAACCAAGCCAAGCAAATATGAATGAGCAATGTAAATAAATGCAAGGCACAAAGTAAAGAGAGAGTAGAGAGAGAGCCAATGGATCAAGCGCAAACACAAAGATATGTTATCGAGGTTCGAGCACCCAGCTCTACATCCCCGCCTTCGACACACGAAGGATTTCCACTAGCTCGTCCACCTAGGACCCTTTACAAGGAGTACCCAACTTCTCTCTTTACAACCTCCTCCCTGAGGCACAAATCCAAGCCAACCAACACAACCTCCTCCTTGAGGCAAACTCCAACAATCACAACCTCCTCCTTGAGGCTAATATTCAAACTAATACAACAAACTCCCAATCACCAACCAATACAAGGATCACCTCTCAACTAGAGGGATACAACCCAAAGTACAAAGTTAAGAAAAGATTGGGTTACAACTTGGTGGTCACAACAACAACCACAAACAACTTCTTCTTCCACACAAATAACCTATAGATATAGATAGTAGATTTTTGCTCAAGTGTGGAGAAAACCAAAGGATTTGAAATCAGAAATCACAAAGAAAATCCTTGGGAAAAATCAAGAAATCAAGATAGAATAGTTCAATCAAAATTCTTTCCCAAAAAAACCCTTTCTTTAATTTTCCAAACCCTAATGAAAACACCAAATGGATTGTTCAATTCAAGCTCATAAACTTCTTTTGATTGCTTTGAAAACACCAGAGAATCAGCAAAAATTCGCACAAAAAAATCTTAGAGAAAAACTCTTGCAAATGGGGTATTTATAGGCTAATCCAGAAAATAGCCGTTTGGCAGCAGTTTTGCCAGAAATGACCCTGCGGTCGACCGCCCGGTCGACCGTCCAACGGTCAATTTTTGACCGTTGGCAACTAGCGGTCGACCGCCCCGGTCGACCGAATAATCCAGAGAGCAGATTATTCTGCTCCGGTCGACCGTCCCGGTCGACCGCTGTCTGTGCCAGAAACGTGCACAGGTTTGTGCACGTCGGTCGACCGGCCCGGTCGACCGACCTCAGACCTAGTCGACTAGTCAGGGGGCTAGTCGACTTGGTTGAAGCCTGGAATAGAAAACATACTTAAAATACATTTTAAAAACATTTTTATCATTTATAAAACGTCCATAAAAACTTGTTTTATCATAGCATTGATATTAAACAAGTGATAAACATTTCTACTCAAATATCAATCAAAACCAATACTTGTATTTTTCCAAACTTGATTTTCCAAATAAACTGTCCAAAACATATCCACATACAAAAACTTGATATTTAACATTTTGAAGCATGATGCATATGGATAGAAATCCAATATACATGAAACATATACATATCATAGTTTTTGTCTTTAATTTTCAAAAATAAGTTTTGTCAAAACACAAAACCTAAAACACATGAATAGGTATATCAATTTAAGTTTGTCTAAGTCTTTGAAGCATGCATGTATATAGAACAAATCTAATATACAATAAATCATGTAAACTTGTTTTGATATAATGTCTATTCATGAAAATCAAGATCGGTTAAACCATAAATCCAAAACCAATATTCAAAACATGAAACGTGTGTGTGTTGTGAACTTGAGCATTATCATACTATTCTAATCTTTACAATTTGGATCCAAACACAAAACTAAAACTAAGGTACCGAGGTCTACTTGTAGAGCGCAATCTCCAAGTCGGCTCGATCCAAAAACTCTTGATTCACCGGGCAAGTGCTATATATAATATTGATGCGCGGGCTCTTGAATCAACATGTGCAAGCTTCCAAATCATCTTGTTGAAGCTAAATACCAACTAATATCTTGGTTAATGATCTGAAACTAAAATCACAAGATTATTAGTACACATAACTACATGAGTTAATCATCATCAAAACTAGAGTGGAAGGCCTTTGGGCCAACAGCTCCCATTCTCAATTTATCAACAATTCGGGTTACACAATCTTAGTCCAACTCGAGTCGCTATCCAACTGGCTGACCGTTCAGTGAAAGTTCCCAAGGGGAAAACTAATGATGTCCTTATCCGGGTCGGGGAGTTTATCTACCCCGTTGATTTCATAGTTCTAAAGACACAACCTGTGTCTAATCCTAGGGCTCAAACTCCTGTTATCCTAGGGCGACCATTCCTTGCTACTGCTAATGCCGTTATCAATTGTAGGAATAGGTCCATGAGGTTAACCTTGGGGACATGACTAGAGAAGTCAATGTCTTCAACCTAGAAAAGCAATCCCGTGATGCTGAGGATCAAACATTTGAAGTCAACCTCATTGAGAACTTGACAAGTGAACATGGAGAAGAATTGGAATTAGAAACTGAGTGTGACTTCAAGTTAGAATATGATGACTTTAACCTTGATCAGGTTGTCGAGTCTGCTGTGAATTGGGCCTCGAACCCTATTTCATCAAATGTGGAGCCAATAAATTTGACTCATCCTTCCAGTGAGCCTCCCCCTCCCTTAGAATTGAAAGTCTTACCTGTGCATCTCAAGTACTCTATCTAGGCGAACAGGAGACCTTTCCTGTCATTATTACCTCCCATTTAAATGAGGGCAAGAAGAAAATCATAAAGCAATTCTGAGAAAACATAGCGAAGCCATTGGTTGGACTATGACCGATATAAAGGGATTGAGTCCATCCATAGTTCAACATCGCATTTATCTCAATGAAGATGCAATACCAAAAAGAGACCCGCAACATAGGTTAAACCCTATAATACAAGAGGCTGTTCATGCTGAAATTGTGAAACTCTTAGACAATGGGATAATCTATCCCATTTCTGATAGCCAATGGGTTAGTCATGTCCACGCGGTTTCAAAGAAATCCGGTTTTACCGTAGTGAAAAATAAGAACAAAGATTTGGTCCAAACACGGCTTCTCACGAAAATTCGAGTTTGTATTGACTATAGGAAGCTTAATGCAGCAACTCATAACGACTATTTCCCACTTCCTTCATTGATCAAAAGCTTGAACGTTTGGCGGGTCACGAGTATTATTATTTCTTGGATGGTTACTTGGGATATAATCAGATTTCTATTTCTCCTGAGGACCAAAAAAAGACTACGTTCACATGTCCATTTGGGACATTTGCTTATCGTCGAATGCCCTTCGGCTTGTGCAACGCCCCAACAGCGTTTCAACGTTACATGTTGAGTCTTTTTCTGATATGACAGAATAATTTTTAGAAATCTTCATGGATGATTTCTCTATCTGCGGAGATTCATTCACTCAATGTCTCCACCATTTATAACTTGTCCTCCAACGCTGTACTGAGAAAAATATGACACTGAACAGGGAGAAACGCCACTTCATAGTAAGACATGAAATTATCTTGGGTCATGAAATCTCCAAGAAAGGAATTGAAGTGGATAGAACCAAGATTGAGGTTATTGCTAAGCTTCCCATGCCCAAATGAAGGATATTCGATCCTTCTTAGGATACGCCGGTTTCTACCAAAGATTTATCAAGGATTTTGGCAAGATTGTTTGACTAATCTGTTAGCTAAGGATGTGTCCTTCACTTTCGATGCTGAATGTATGAATTCTTGGAAGAAGCTTAAGAAAGAGCTTATTTCAACACCAATCATATCTGCACCAGATTGGTCTAAGCTATTTGAAATCATGTGTTATGCTTCTGATTTTGCAATAGGCGCTGTCCTAGGGCATCGCATTGGTAAAAAGCAGCACGTGATCTATTACTCTAGTAGGATTCTCAACGATGCTCAAATGAACTACACTACTACTGAGAATGAATTCTTGGCAGTAGTGTTTGCCTTAGAGAAATTTCGTCCCTACCTACTAAGGTCCAAAACCACAATTTTCACCGATCATTCTGCGCTTAGGTACCTCATGATGAAGAAGGATGCCAAGGCCCGACTCATTCGTTGGATCCTCCTTCAAGAATTTGATCTCGAGATTTGAGATAAGAAAGGCGTAGAAAATATGTTGCTGACTATCTCTCGTGAATCCCAGACTCTCCATGCAACGAATTTCCCATAAATGAGGACATTCTGATGAAAAAATCTTTGCTGTCTTTAGGGAATCTTGGTTTGCTGATATAGTGAATTACTTAGTCACAAACCAAACACCTTCTCATTGGTCTAAAAATGATATATACCGGTTCTTATCTCAAGTCCGATACTTCTGTTGTGAGGAACCGTATATTTTTAAGTACTATTCTGACAAAATTATTAGGAGATACATTTCCGATGAAGAGATTAAGAGTATTTATCCTTTTGTCACGAACTTGCATGCAGCGGACACTTTGGTCCCTGCAAGACTGCTGAAAAGGTGCTGCAAAGTGGGTTCTATTGGCCCACTTTGTTCAAAGATGCTTATGAATTTTGCAAGATGTGCCCTAGATGCCAAATGGTAGGAAGGATCTCGAAACGAGATATGATGCCCCTCAACCCAATTCTTAAAATAGAACTCTTTGAAGTTTCGGGCATCTACTTTATGAGTCCATTTCCTAATTTATTTGGAAACTAATACATATTAGTTGATGTGGACTATGAGTCCAAGTGGATAGAAGCCATTCCAAGTGAAACTAATGATAACAAAGTTGTCATAATGTTTTTAAAAGAGAACATTTTCTCACGCTTAGGAACCCCTCGTGCTATCATCAGTGATAATGATACTCACTTTTGCAATAGATCCTTTGAAGCTCTTATGCGAAAGTATGCTATAACTCACAAGTTGTCCACACTTTATCATCCTCAAACCAGTGGGCAGGTTGAGGTCTCCAATAGACAATTAAAGCTTATTTTGGAGAAGACTGTGAAGCAAAACCGGAAAGATTGGTCCACCAAACTTGTAGATGCCCTATGGGCCTACATGACCGCTTTCAAGACGATTCTAGGATGTATCCTTATAGGTTAGTCTTTGGAAAGGCTTGCCACCTACCCGTTGAGTTAGAGCACCGGGCCTTATGGGCAATCAAGCAGCTGAATTTCGACTTGACTAAGGCCAGTGACCTTCGAAAATTACAAATTTTCGAATTAGAGGAGTTGAGAAATGAGGCCTATGAAATTACTAAGATCACTAAAGATAGAGTTAAGATTTTTCATGATAAACACATCATAAGGAAAACATTTATCCCTGGACAAAAAGTCTTGCTCTATAACTCTAGGCTTCATGTTTTTTCAGAAAATCTAAAATCAAGATGGACTAGGCCATTCGTTGTAAAAACCGTGTTTTCACACGTTGTTGTAGAGATCAGTGACACCAAGAATGGAAAAAAGACTTTAAGGTAAATGGTAAACGCTTTAAACTTTTCTTGAAATCAGTGCCGGTAAATGAAACGTCTTTGGGTCTTTTCAACCCAGTGTATCAGTAACTTTCCTCTTTTGCATTCCATTTCATGCATCTATACATTTCTTTCATACATTCGGGACAATGCATGAGATAAGTGTGGGGGAGGGCTAACATGACTAATATAACTAAAAAAAAGAGAGAAATATATATAAAAAAACTTTTTGAAAGAAAAGAACAATATTTTGATATATTTTTTGTAAGAAATTAAGTCAATTTTAAGGAATAGAAAAATTATAATTAGGATTTCTTATACTTAGTCAAAATAAGATGACTTGTTTGATTTTCAGGATTAGGAAGAAAATTGGTGAAAGTAATTTAGTCTTAATCTTTACCTTGAAGAAATATGCACACTTTATACACGTACACTCTTGGGGCTCAAAAACAAAAAATCTTATGCCTTATAAAAAGAAGAAGAAGAAAAAACATATATATATATGTATATCTATGAAAAATAAGCAAATCTAATTATTGATTAGCTAGGTGTTTTGGCCTAAGAAAGCCTTTGTATTTATGCAAAAGATGATTAAATAAGTTTGAATATATATATATATATATATATATATATATATATATATATATATATATATATATATATATATATATATATATATATATATATATATATCATCTGATTAAACTGGGTACTTTTGCCTCATGAAGCATAAGTATTCACGCCTAAAAGGGGTACATTTTATAAATAAAAACTCTTAGTTTCGTGGCCTTGTCTGCTCGTGTGTTAAGTCCTTAGGGGTGTTTTCTCACCTGGTGCCCTAAGACTGTCCGATTTGGGTGTCACCAACTAAAGGCTCGTTACATTGGCAGACTAGAAAGCCTAATAGAATTGAGTAATAATACCACCAAAAATAAAACAATAAATAAGGCATAAGAGTTAAAGTTAAAGAACCCTTAGTCAAAACTTCACGGTCACGAAGGTGCATATAACTTAGGGTAAAGTAACAGACTAGATGAGAAATATAATTTGACTCCTTATTTTGATTGATGACATGTTTTTGAATAGAGACTAAATTTAGGAATGAAAAGTTTGATTTTTCTATAACTTATAGATTACTTTAACTCTTACAACAATACCTCAAATATTTTCTATCTTTTCAAAATACTTTTCGAAAACACTAACATTTTTTCTCTTTCTTTATGGATTTTGTGGGTGCAATCCACTGAAACCTCATGAGACAAAAGTCGTCCTCTAGGGGTAACCTAGAGATTTAAGGGCTTGTTGCACACGCTCAGTGCAATCGAGTGACCTGCGAAAGTGGTCTAATAATTGATTAAGATTAGTTTTGATGTTTTACTCGAGGGCGAGCAAAAGATAAGTGTGGGGGTGTGATCGGTCACATATATTACATGTATATTGTCACGTTATCATGTTTATTAGCTAATAAATCCTATTAATAAGTCTTATTTTTTTTATAAAATACAGGCCCATTGCTAAAGGAAAGGGAAGAGAAGACTTAATTCAGAATTAATTCAAAATCAGTAAATCAGGGCAGATCATGGCAAATTAGAGAAGTTGAAACTGGTTAAAATGAATCTTTTCAAATCAATTGGTTAAAATCAAAGATCAAAGACAGTTTCGTCAAATTCAGGAGTTGAAATAGAAAATCTAGAACCATATAAGGGGATATCACCAAACGAGGAGCTGTACCCCCCGGGTGTGGCCCCTGGCCACACCCCGGCCGCGGAAACTCGGCCGGGCCGCGTTTTCACGGCTTTGTTGTGTCAGTTGGGGGAACGTTTTCTCCCTCTATCTTCGTACGCCCTCCCCTGTTTGATTTTTCCCTATAAATACTGCATTTTTTAGAGAAGAAGGGACCAAAAATTAGTTTAAGTTTTTCTCTTTATTTTTAGGATTTAGGTTCTTTGTTAGATAGTATTGAGAAGTTGTATCTCTATTTTTCAATTTGTAGTTCAGTTCAAATACCAGTGGGAGAGAGAGGAAAAGAGTGATTGTAATCTGAAATTGAAGTGACATTAATAAAGGATCAAGATTTCTCTTCTTCTACAATTCGCGGTTATGTATTATTTTATTTACATGTCTTTCTTTATCTTAATTATGAGTAGCTAAATTCATTTTTCTGGGCTCACTATCATCTCTCTCTTCGATCCCTCTTGTTTTGAATGGTTTTGATGTAAAAAACACAACAGAATCATATATATGCCTTAAACTAAGCATTTCTTCTTTGAAAGTGTTCTTGAAGGCAAATGAGGATGGTTTTGGATTTATAAACTTCTATTTCTTTTAAAACATCACTTGAACTTGTTTTTATTTCATACTTGAAAGGCAACTTCATGATTTAACATTCAGTTCAAGAGAATTTCTTAAGATAAAGAGTTAAACTTTTCCAAACAATCTTATTTGCTTTGCTTAAGACTTTTGAAACTCAAGCTTAAGTTTTTGCCTATGATCAAGTTGAGACACTAAGAATTTGAAGAGAAGAACATATCGTTGAGTAGTAAGATAGTGAGCCCAGATAAATCAATCTTCAAGTTTTTTTTAAAAGATCACCTTTTTCAAAGTCTTCTCTAAGTTTAAAATTTTTCTTTTAATCACTTCTTCACTCTCCATTCTCTTTTTCAACATAAAAAACATCGACACCGTTCTTTGCTTTTTAAACAAAAGTACTGAAAAGTTTTCATCGCATTTCTCGTTGTGGACACGACCCGTTAGCCCAAGGTTAGACGGTAATTCTCACTGCTTCCACTTTCAATCACCAAACTTTCTTGGGTCTTGGGAGTGTTAAAATCTTTTCGAATCCAAACATTGATATTAAAAACATTGATATTTACACACTTGCAACAATCAAACAGAAGAAAAAAGATAAAAAAAAAATAGCAACTATTAAACATGATTGAAGGTATGCCCTGACACATAATTTTTTTTCCTTAAATTAATAGATCTACATCGATATGTGCATATCATGATTTAAAATCTCTATATTGCTAGTGGCCAATGACTTTTAGTATCAATGTACAATATTAGCTGTCAATATTGATAATATCGACCATATTGACAATGTAGGCCTCGGTATTGATTAATAGTAATAACGTATCGGATACCCCAAAACTTGATATGATATTCTCGATATATATTAGAAACGACTGATACATAAAACCATGACATATATATATTAACATGCCAATTAACCTAAATATATCGACCTGGATCGATAATTTCCAAATCTTTAAAGAATAGCATGAGACAATATATTTAGATTTGTGAATTGGCCTAAACCATATAGACTTGAGACTAGGTTGAATTGGCCCAAGCCAAATTAGTTGCTTAGTCACATTTGAAGAAGGTGAAGAAAATGAAACTGCATCACTTCAAAATCCAAATCTTTGTGCACTAGTATTTGTATTCTTCACAACAAATTAAAAATATTATACTAATCAACATAAAAATCCTTGTGGATTTACACAATGGATGACTAGATCCTTGTGCCACTTCACAATCTATAGATTCAACAATTGTGCATGTATTGTCCACAACATATAAAAACTAGGGGATGGACATACACACAGCAAATCTTGAAAAGATTTACTTCATGAAATCCCTAATGCTATATAATGTGTGTTCCTCACTTTGATTTGTCATTAGATTTCTTTATTGTTTTTAAGTGAAGATGGCATCAAAAATGATCCTCATCATTCTCCTCGCCTTGTCTATTGGTAAGACTATATAATCACTAGCTACAAATATCTACAATGTTAGTACATAGCTATCCTTGTTTTGATGTATGACCCTGTTGTTATATTAATTTTCTTTCTATACACCAATTTCAGGATATTCATCGTTGCTAGCTAATGCTGGCATGTGTCACTTTTACCCGGGGCCATGCAGGGGGGGTGTAGAGTGCGCCAAGCCATGCCAGACCGTCGGCTGGGATCCCAATGTTGCAAAGTGTGTGCCCAACCCTGGCTCCAATGACCCTCCCAAAATCTGTTGTTGTTGGGGGCCTTCGGCTAAACAAGTATTGTAATTTGCTCATGATCTCATGAACATAATAAAATAAAGAAGGTTTAATTGCTTCGACAATTCAGTCTCACACGAATAATTTTTACGACTTTCATCGTAAATTTCCAACTCACTATATATGCGTCGTGCATGTTGCACATAAAGAAACACATCTTATAAAGTTATTTCAGCACAATTTGCAATTAAATAATTATAAACTATTAATTATAAACATATTTTCTATAGAGATAGCATTGTAGTCTTATAGAAAGACGCAAATTATAAATTAAAATTAAAATTAGACGTTTGATTTGGCAAATGTTTATTACATAGTACCGTTGACAATGTTTGATTTGATAAAATAAACACTTTTATCATATAGAAACTTTAGAATTGTCAAAGCATTTAATAATTCTTTTAGTAGTATTGGATGATATCTGAAATTTTAACATCAGAATTTTAGAGGAAAAGATTTGAGAGAGTTGATGAGTCGTCTCTCTATATTCCAATTTATAGGCAATACATTTAAAACTCATAATATGAGTATGACTCTTAATACATAAAAAAAAAATGATTCCTAATTAGGTAACTATAGAACTCCTATTGCATAAAACAATATTGCTCTTTATTAGAAAATTAATCTAATTAAAAAGTTTAACACTCTTAGATATCAATCATTTCCAATTTGTTACGAAGATTCGTAAAGACTTCCTAAATAAAACTTTTCTAAAAAAATATATAAAATTGGGAAACAAATATGATTCTTAATTAGGTAACTAATCTAATCAACTAGTTTAACACTTAAATTTTTAATATTTGATTTTGATTTAGTGAGAATTTTCCCTAGTTGAGTTAAAGAATGAGTAAATTGCGGGTTACACTGTTGTACATCAGGCCGTTCTATAAATGATCCTCTACAATGGTATGCTAAATTGCTTTAATTTTTAAAAATTATAATTAGCAACATGTAAATTTATTTTACTAACTAGCTCTTGTTAAAAGTTCTCTTTTGAGTTTAAATTGTCAAGTCTCACAGAATGATTATTCTGTAAACTTTACTTTTCATTTTATTAATTTTACAAATTATTAGTGGTGGAACAAAGGATAAGGTGAACAATTCCCACCCTCCCCCACAGATCAAAAAGATTTCCTCTCAATTTGTTTGGCTGATGGCTACAAACATATAGATATTACTATATCCATATTTATTTCCTTCTGGAGAACATCAATACCAAGTATCCAACATGGATATTATTTGAATATTGAATTGTTCAACATCTAATATGTGGGGTTACACTCGTTTAAGCAAAATAATAAAAATGTACAAAATAGCAATAATTTGGCTGCTGATAAATTAGATCTCATACAGTTTCTCAGCATTATTATCCTTTGTCTTTCATCATACTAGATCAATTTCAAGATGATTTTAACAGAGAGAAGAACAGAACAAAATGCAGAGACTCTGTGGCTATAAATAGAGGCTAGAGGCCTCATGTATTGTATCCCTAAGAATCCAACTGAAAATCTCCATTGGAAATTCCTTGAAGAAGGAATAATTTGTAATTGATTGTTGAATCAATAAAATCTCTCTCCCTTGTCCCGAGGACGTAGGCACGTTGCCGAACCTCGTTAAATTTGTGAGTTGATTGCTTTTCTCTGTTGTTTGCTATTCCTGTCAAGTTGGTTGTTTCTCTGGCTGCATTGAGTCTCCGCCAGGTGGGTAGATTCCTCAAGGGTGGTTGTTGTGTTCCCCGCCGCCAGCGCAGCGCGCGTGCACAACAAGTGGTATCAGAGCATCCCAGTTTCGTCGTGGGATCATCTGTTGATTCAAGGGCATCTTTTGCTGATTAGCGAAGATCGTGTGTCGATCTCGGATCAGAGTTGGGACTGTTTGTGGGATCGTGTGTCGATCTCAGAACAGCGTGTGAAGATTGCTCGAGGAATCAAGTTGGTGGAGTAGATTGCTTCGGAAACTCTTCGAGGGTTTCGCGTGGAGGTAAAGATCCTGTCTTTATCTAGTTTATTTTATCTAACTCCGTTTGTTTTCACATTGCTTTGAGGAATCATTGAGAAGATGGCTGGAGAAAGTACATCGGTGAGATCCATGAATCCACATCCAAGGATTGATGTGGTGAAGTTCAACGGGACGAACAACTATGGTATGTGGAGGTGTGAGGTTATGGATGCGCTGACGGCATCAAACCTCGAAGACATTCTACGGTTAGAGAAGAAGCGCGCATCAACGACGGAAGAAGATTGGGACAAGATGAACCGTTCGGTGTATGCCTTGATCAGGTCTTATCTGACACAAGACATCAAGTATCAGGTGTTGCATGAGACATCTGCGGAGGCAGCTGTGAGAGATCCTAGAAAGGAAGCATCTGATGAAGAGCATAGAATCGCGATTGCAGTTGAAGAGTAAGCTCTATGGGTTTCAGATGCAAAGAGGGTGCTTCGTCAATGAACACTTGAACCGCTACGCGAAACTTCTTACAGATCTAGTTAATGTGGATGTGGAGACTAGTGAAGAGGATAAGGCGGTAATTCTTTTGAACTCTCTTCCTAGGGAAGAGTATGAGGCCTTTCTCTTACTTTTCTAAATGGAAGACAATCCCTTAACTACGATGAGGTGTCTGCTGCACTTGTGAGTTATGAAGTAAGGAGACATGACCGACTGTCTTCTTCGGGAAGCACAACAGCAGAGGCATTAGAGGTAAGAGGCAGAAGTTCCAATAGGAAAGGAAGAGACGATCGGGGGAGATCAAAGTCCAGATCAGGCTTCAGAAATCTGAAGAAGAATCAGTGTGCCTTGTGCAAAGAACTAGGACACTGAAAAGCTGAATGCATAAAGGCCAAAGGTAAGAAGGTGGAGTCTAAGACTGAGGCAAATCTTGCAAGGGTAGTCAGTACTCAAGGCAGTACCTCACAGGAAGATGGATCAGACTCGGACTCATCAGTATTCTCTCTCTGTTACTACCCCTACTGTTTGCAACTCAGATAATGCTGAGTGGATCTTGAATACCGGAGCCACCTATCACGTGTGCCCGAACAGGGTCTGGTTTTCTAGCTTTGAGAAGCTGGATGGATGTTACACGGTCATGGGTGATGATCATCCGTGTAATATAGAAGGGATGAGTACAGTCCGTATCAAGATGGATGATGTGATAGTACTAGAATTGAAGGAGTTGAGGTATGTACCTCAACTCAAAAGGAATCTTATCTCTGTTGGTGCTTTGGAAGCATTGGGTCTGGTGATGTCTGTTCGAGATGGTGCTTTCAAGATGATCAAAGGCTCAATGGTGATGATGAAGGGCGTCCGCCGGGACAATCTCTACTACTTAAAGGGTAGTACGGTTACAGTTCAAGTGTAGACTTCTAGTTCTTCAGATGATGGTTGCAAGAAGGTCTGGCAGGTAAAGATCGGACATGGAGGTGAACAGTCTTTGCGAGCTCCTGCAAAGAAGGGATCGTTGGAAGGTGCTGCTACCTGCAACTTGGAAGGTGAACACAGCGTTCTGGACAAGAAGAAGGTGAAATTCAGCACCAGTACTCACCGCTCAGAAGGTTTTCTTGATTGTGTTCACGTAAGCGTTTGGGGACCTACTAAGACTGCATCGCTTGGAGGTCACAGGTACTTTGTCTCTTTTGTTGATAGTTTATCTAGGCATTATTGGATATATCCCTTGAGACAAAGGTGTGAGCCCTAGATATGTTGGTGAAGTGGAGAGGAAGAATGGAGAAGCAGATTGGTAGGAAGATCAAGGAGCTACAGATTGGTAATGTTGAAAGAGACATGAACCAATTCCTACGATTTGGCCAGAACACCGGTATTGCTACTCACTTCACAAAAGGTATAAATGGGTTGGCTAAAGAAGTAAATCGTTCCTTGCTAGAGAAGGTTCGATGGTTGTTGTCTAATGTAAAATTAGACAAATCTTTTTGGCTGAGGCGATTCTGTATGCTAGCCATCTTATGAATAGATCGACTGCGATAGGAGGTAAAGCTCCATTGGAAATTTGGTCTGGGAAAGCTACTCAAGATCACTGTTTGCTACGGGAATTTGAAAGTCCGACCTACTTCAGTGCCAAGGATGGTAAGGTGAATCCGCGAGCAAAGAGGTTGGTATTTTTGGGTGTCAAAAGGAATGGCTACAGGTTGTGGGACCCCGAAAACAAGAAGATCGTGTTGAGTAGGCATGTCACATTTGATGAGACTTCAGTGTTGAAGTCTACCGTCTCTCAGCAGGTGGAGAGGACGGAGACCAAGGAAGTATCGCAGCGGGTGGAGGTTGATGCTACTCTACCATCTCTAGTTGGTTCGATATCAGTGAAGACTTCACCAGATGTGATACCGGGTAGAGATCATGTAGCCAAGGTTGATACTGAACAGGTTGAAGACATTGTTGAGGATGTCGAGTTGTTTACAATCATTGGAACCAAGCTAAAACCACGCTTGTGGGTAAAGAAACATGAATCTCAAGCTTGTAATCGTGACAAGCTCAAGTTGAAGGCCGTTGTTCTTCATGATGGTCGTGAGGAGATTCATATGACTCAGCCAGATAGGTTCGCTGCTGCAGATCCAGGTACAAGTGCTTGAGTTTGATGGAGCTCATTTGAATGAACTACGGTTGGCTTGATCCCTTGGGCAAGGTACGTAGGCAGCCGTAAAGGCGCAGCCATTTGGTGATGCAACCCGTATGAAGCTATTTGGGTTCTCGAGAAGCTGATTGGAACTTCACGTAGAGGTGAAGAGTTATGGCCGATTGGAGCTTCACGTAGAGGTGGAGAGACTTCACGTAGAGGTGAAATGTTGTGGCCGGTTGGACTTCACGTAGAGGTGAAGGGTTGGGTTTCATGTAGAGGTGAAGGGTTGGACTTCACGTAGAGGTGAGGTATTGTGATCTCGACGAACAGATTGATCTTCTTGTGAGAAGATGTTAAGCTTGCATAAGGAGGGGTATGCATCCAGTTGTTGAAACCGATGATGGTGTTCGGTGTGCTCTACTCGGACTTGGTTGGACCGTCAGCTGAAGACATGTAGACTAGATAGAGCTAGTCAGTTGGAGAGTCAGTGTTGGCTCATGATGAGTTCTTCGTGAGGTCGTGAAGTTGCAGAGTAGGAGCCACGTTTGGTGATCGACATGTATGGAAGTTCTCCTAAGGTGAAGTGTAGGGAAGGCATGTGTGATGCATTCCAGTGGATAGCTGAGCTACAGATTCCAAGCCGAGATCGTGTGTCGATTTCGCCGAGATAGTGTGTCGATTTCGTCTGGAGCGCGCAAGCTGAGATCGTGTGTCGATTTCGCCAGGTGATAGACTGGAGTTTGTTGGAGATCCGCTCAGATTTGAAAAATCTTCACCGAGGTGGAGAATTGTGGGAGAGAGGAGATAGAGGAGATGGAAGGAGGTAGCACAGAGATTGGATGACAAAGGAAGCGAGAAACGGCGCATGGAGCAGGCCAGAAGTGCTCCCGGTCGACCGCCCGGTCGACCGGTGGAGGAGGCCGTTCGACCGGCCAGGTCGACCGGCGTGCACGGGCGTGCACAAGAAGGAGCGGTCGACCGGCCCGGTCGATCGACTGACAAGGGCTCGCTCTCGTTTGGGCACGGTCGACCAGGCCGGTCGACCGTGCCCAGGGTCGACCGACAGACGCATTTGGACTTTCTTTTAGGATTCGAATTTCTTTTCTAGACGGGATTGAATCCAACCTGAGTTTCCATAAATTCAGGGACTCTATGGCTATAAAAAGAGGCTAGAGGCCTTATGTACTGTATCCCTAAGAATCCCACTGAAATCTCCGTTGAAAATTCCTTGAAGAAGGAATAATTTATAATTGATTGTTGAATCAATAAAACCTCTCTCTCCCTTGCCTCGAGGACGTAGGCACGTTGCCGAACCTCGTTAAATTTGTGAGTTGATTGCTTTTCTCTGTTGTTTGTTATTCCTGTCGTGTTGGTTGTTTCTCCGGCTGCATCGAGTCTCCGCCAGGTGGGTGGATTCCTCAAGGATGGTTGTTGTGTTTCCCGCCGCCGGCGCAGCGCGCGGGCACAACATACCAGGATTTGAACTGTGAATTGTTGGGTGTATAACAGTATTTTTTTAATTTTAAATCTTAAATCATGCAACAAATTAAAACATACATTTTTAATCAAATTATTTACTAATCTTAAGCATGCAACTGAATTAAAGTAATTAAAAGAAAAGTTAAATTTGCTGGCTTAGGTGACAGTCGTGCAGAAGCAGTGCCCTAGAAGATATATGGTCGGCCTCTCGTTCGGACCTTAGAATGACCTCCTTTCCTAACGGTAAAGCCCCGATAGATCGCCAGCACCCAGCTCAAGACGATGAGTTAGGCTTCTACTCAGATCAAAATTCGCTGCCCGTATGTAAAAGAAATGCTCCGAAAATCACCAAGAAAGCCGAACAAGAATTTGCAATAAAGAAATATGAAAGAGAGAGACAGAGAATGTTGTAGTATTTTTTCAGGTAATAGACTGAACTACGATAAGCTATTTATAGATTCTCAGAGTTCATCCATTGTAACAGTTCCGCTCCAAATCTGCACACGATCGTGGAGTTCGCGAGCAGATCCGGGAGTGGGTTAAAACCGAGCAGAAAAATCCCAAAAAATCAAAACAAAATTTTAAAAAAAATTAAATAGAAAAACCGAAAAAAGTTTCAGGTCCAAGAGCCCCCTGAATCGAACTGCATTAGTGTCTGTAGGTCGTGGGCGCGTGCCACCCGAACCCGGCCCGGTTCGGTTCGGCGTGTGTACGCGCGTGTGGAGATGTGGCCCATGGCCCGCACTCATAACAATAGGTATGAGAGGAGTTGATATATATACGACCAAAACTCCCATCTCCTATCTAATGTTAGACTAAAACCAAGTCAAATAAGAAGGAAACTCAAGTTTTCCCTCCAAACTCAAAACACATCCAATAGTCCCCCTCAAACTTGAGTTTCACGAAGATATAATAAATCAATAATAAATAACAATCAAATCATCAGTGTTGGCCCAAAGGCCAATCACTTTAGCTTTGATGATGATTAACTCATGTAGTTATAATTTACTAATGATCTTATGTTTATATAGTTTCAGTCATTGATCAAGATCTTAGTAGGTGTTTAGCTTCAACAAAGGAGCTTTGGAGCTAACACATGTAGATTCAAGAGCTTACGCGTTAAGATCGCATCTAGTACTCGGTTGGAGTCAAGCTCTTTGGATCGCGTTTGGATCGAGTAGACTTGGAGATAAGGTTTCGGTTTGTTTAAGATTAAGATTGTGTTTAGATCTTGTGTAAAGGTAGATAGTGTTGATATGCTCAAGTTCACACTCACACAAGTTTCAGTATGTTTGGTTTTCAGTTTTCATATATAAGATTTTCATGAATAGATAGAATCAAAACAAGTTTACATGATTTAGTGTATATTAGATTTGATCTACATACATCTATGCTTCATCTATTTAGAAAAAACTTAGTTTGATGATCCTATTCATGTGCTTGGAGTTTTGTATTTAAACAAAACCTATTTTGGATTTCTTGTCAAAAACATAGATATATCAATTATATGTGTATTGGATTCTATCCATACACTCTATACTTCAAAAGAGTTTAAATATCGTGTTTTTGTATTTATACAAGTTTGAAAAAAATGAGATTTCCATTTCAAAGTTTGGTTTTTAGAAAATACCGATTTTGTGTTTAAGCCTAATTCTATATCGCAAAATTGTATCAAATAGTTTGTAATATGTGTTGATTTTTTATCACACATATTTGTTATTCAAAGATCTTATAAGAACTTATTTTTGTAGAAATTATGTGATTTTATGGGATTTAATTGGTTTTAAATAACCTATATTTTCAATCCCAAAATACCCAGCCAGACACACTGGCGGTCGACTGGACGGTCGACCGGACCAGGGGTCAGTCAGCCGGACCGGTCGACCGATGTGCACGCAGACGTGCACATGGCCAGCCAAAGTAGGCCGGTCGACCGCACGGTCGACCGACTGAAAGCACCCAACTCTCGGGTGCGGCCGGGCGGTCGACCGATAGGCTTAGCCTGGTCGACCGGGCAGTTGACCGGAGGCACAACGGTCTGAAATCTGACCGTTGGCCGGTCGACCGGAAGGTCAATTTTGACCATATCTGGCTGCTAACGGCTAGTTTCTTGAGAGGCTATTTATAGGCCATCTCTTGGGCTGTTTTAGATAAGATTTGAAAAGAGATTTTCTACCAGTTTTCTATTGCTATCTTGCCCATTTTCTAAAGTGTTTCAAAAGAGTTTTTGTGCTTCAAATCTCTATATTTATTTTATTTTCAATGGTTGAAAAAAATCAAAGAAAATGAGTCTTTTGGGAAATCGGTTTTGATATTCATTTCTATTTTATTCAAGTATTTTTCTCAAGTATTTTTCTTTGTGATTTGATTTCCTAACATCTTGTTTTCTCACACTTGAGTTATCATCTCTATCCTATCTATAAGATTTTGTTTTTGTGGGAAAAGTTATTTGTGGTCTTTGAGATCACCAAGTAATCTTTCATTTGCTTCGGCTTTGTGCCTATCCTCTAAGTGTAGAGGTAGTTGTGCTTTGGATTTGTGGCTATCCCTCTTTGTGTAGAGGTGATTATGGTGGAGTTTTGCTTTGTGCCTTTATCCCTCTTGTGTAGAGGTGATTGTGGTTGTGCCTTACCTCTTGTGCAGAGGTTGTTTTATTGGAGAGAGGAGTTGTGTACTCCTAAGTTTGTATTACCAAATTCTCAGTGGAGATTCCCTGTGTGGGAGGTCCTGTGTGGATATATAATGGAAATCCTTCTGTTTGAAGGCGGGGACGTAGAGCAGTGGATCAAACCTCAAAACATATCTCAGTGTTTGCGATTGATCCACTATGTCTAATCTCTCTCTCTTTTATATATTGTATTGATTCATATTGCTTATATCTCATATATGCTTGGTATTATTTGTGTGTGCTCATACTTGTGTTGAACCAAGAGAGCTTCAAATAGCACCTCAACTCTTATTTAGAGGAATCAAGAAGAATTAGTCCAGAACCCTTCACTGGGAATTCAGCTACACTCTTTGGATACACATAGTGTGTTGCAATTAGATTTTAATTCCGCATCATTTGTCATAAGATTAGCCATACACCTATTCACCCCTCTCTAGGTGTACTTTCAATCAGATCATAGAACATGAGTGAAATCGAGTAACCTCATATTGTGGATTTGGGGTCGATAACTTGCGGCCTTGAATTTACCCTTATTGAATTTCATCGCCACCTGAGAGACATAATGTACTATACCTTAAATTAGGCCTCTTTAACCAGATATTGATGAAAGACATACACAGTAAGTTTTCATCTATTGAGTGAGAGGGCTTAGCGTTAAAGGCATGCTCACAATAAGCTCATCAGTGTTTGATCGGTCGCTGATATTGCACATTCATTGTCATATTCTCATATTTATTATATAATAAACTCTATTTTTAATCCTATTTATTGTCTAATTTATATGCAGGCCCATTACTAAGAGAGAGGGAAGAGAAACGAGCCCAAAAGCCCATCAAAATTCAGATTTAATTCAGAATTAATTCAAATCAAAGATCAGGGCAAATCAGGACAATTCAACGAAGATAAAACCAATTGAACAAGCGATTAAAACAAGATCTTTACAAATCAATTGGTTAAATCCGAAGATCAAAAGAGGTTTCATCAAATCCAGGACCCAAAACTGTAAATCTGGCAAGAGATAAAGCCATATCGTGAAACCAGGGAGTACCACCCAGGTGTGGTCACCTGGCCACACTCTTGCCGCGAAAATGCGGCTTTTGCCGCGTTCCACATTTTCGCGGCTTTGTTAAAGCAGTTGGGAGAGCGTTTGCTCCCCATATCTTCGTACGCTATCCCTCACTTGGTTTTTTGCCTATAAATACTAAGTTTTCAGAGACCGCAGAGAACGATCAAGCAGAAATAGATTTTAGGCCAGTTTTTTATTCTTTTTAGTGTAGGTCTTTATTTTTTCTTTTATGTAATTTTTATTTTTCTTTATGTATATGAGAGGAGATACGAGTTTCATGGAGGAATGAGAGCAAGCTTGTACTTAGGGTGACACCGGTGTAAGTAAGTCTTTTCTTTCATCTTTATTTGAATCGAATCAAAGTTTCTTTTCTTCTTTACTCTTTTTGTTTACTCTCCTCTGATGTGTTGCAACCCAAGTGAATCCAATAGCCTCGAGGCCGCTTCGCCATTGCAATCCAATATTCTTGTAATATTGTGTCACATTCTATAATAATTTTGTAATTGTACTCATATGTTGAAATGTATAAAGCACCATGTACTTTTATACTCTGATTCTTGCATGTATTGATGCTTTAACGTGTGTGTGTGTGTGTGAGAGAGAGAGAGAGTGAGGATATTTCTGACCTGTGTATATATACATCGCAGTAACGTCTCCGTACCCGCGAGATCGGAGCATTACAGCTATGAATCTTCTTGCTGGTCTATATAAGTCTCTTCTTCAAGATCACTATTAAGGAAAGCAGTCTTGACATCCATTTGATGTGTGAACATGTTATGAATTGATGTGAGTGCAAGAAAGATTCTGATAGAAGCGATCCTGAAAACAGGAGAATAGGTGTCAAAAAAGTTAATATCCTTTTGTTGGGTGAAACCCTTGAAAACTAATCTGAATTTGTATTTGTTGACAGTGTCATCGGGTCAAAGTTTCTTCTTAAAGATTCATTTACAACCTATAAGTTTGCATGATAGAGGAAGGTCAGGGAAAATCTAAGTATTATTCTCCATTATGAACTTGATCTCATTGTCAATGGGTTCTTTCTATAAAGAAGATTCAGAAGAGTCTATTAGTTCCTTCAAGGAGGTATGATCACCTTCTACAAGATAGGTAAAGAAGTATTCACCGAAAGATGTGAGAATCCTAATTCTTTTACTCTTTCTAGGTTCAAAATCAGTTGCAGAAGCATAACTAGAAGAAGGATTATCAGAGGTAGAAGGAGTACAAGAAGGATCACTAGGGTTCTTGATTTGAAAGAAAAGATAATTTCAAAGTAGACAGCATCCCTATCTTCAATGATGATATTGTTGGATATTTCACTGATCTCAAATTAACCACTAGGAATCAGTTAATATTGCTATCAAGTGCATATTTGATAAAGATAGCATCAACAGTCTTGAGGTTGATTTTCTTTTCCTTCGGTTTTGATATTGAAACTTTAGCTATCTGATATTGAAACTTTAGCTAGACAACTCCAGATTTTAAAGAATTGAATGTTAGGAGTTCTTCCTTTCCAATTTTATAGGGAGCAACGTTAGAGTCTTTTTGGGGAACCTTTTTGAGAATGAAATATGCTGAAAAGAGAGGATCTCCACAAAAGTATGAAAGTTCACCTAGAGAGGGTGAATAAATGAAGTGTTAATCAAATAACCAATTTACAACTTTTACATTAACTAAACTAAATACACAATAGATGTTCAAAACGTGAAGCCGAATTCCAGGTGAAGGGCCTAAAACTTCTCCTCAAGATTCCTCTCAATTAAGAGTTGAGGTGCTTCAATAGCTCTCTTGGTTCAATACAAATGTATGCATAATAACAATATCAAGCATGTGTGTGTGTGTGTGTGTGTGTGTGTGTGTTGTAAGAGCAATAAGAGCAATGCAAGATATAAGAGATAACAGAAGGATATGTTTTAAGTTCCGAGCACCAAGCTCTACGTTCCCACCTTCATCTAAAAGGATTTCAACTCTCTCTACTAAACAACTCCACAAAGGATTCAATCTCTTACACAAGAGGATGGCACAAAGTTCATACACCTCTACACAAGAGGGAGGGCACAAAGCCAAGAAGAAAACAAGGCACAACACTTAGTGATCACAAAGATCACAAATAATACCTCTCACACTACAAGATTCTAGATAGATTTTACAATGAATAGCTCAAGCTTGTGAGAAAACAAATATTTTGAAAATGAAACACAAAAGAAAACAATTGAAAAAACTTTTTGAAGATGTAGAAATGAGAAACTTAAAACTTGAATTTCTCAAAACTTGAGATCTTTGATTTTCAAAAATTTGAAATACAATAGAGATATGAATTTGGAGCACAAAACTTTTTAAAAACTTATTGAAAAACTTTGTTGAAAGTGGGAATATTATCTCTTGAAAATCTAGGAAAAAACTCCCCAAAATCCCATTTATATAAGCTTTAGAAAAACTAGTCATTAGGGGTTAAATAATGTTAGAAATGTCCGGTCGGTCGACCGGGCGGTCGACCACCAATAATCAAATTTTTTTTTTACCGTTTGGGGTTTTCGGTCGACTGAGAAAACCAAAGGCTCTGCAAACATTGTCGGTTGACCAATCAGTCAGTATCAGTCGGTCGATCTCTGCTGCCGTCGACCGATCGGTCGACCGAGATCTAGCTTTCTTGGGCTTGTGCACGTCTATGCACATAGTCAACCGTGTGGTTGACTGATTGTAGTTCATTTTTGCATCATCTTTCACTTCTAAACCATGCATAATATTAATAAAAATCTGTTTTTTACTCTTTTCTCTCTATTTTTGCAGGTCCATATTTTAATGAAGAAGAGGCCCACAAATCCATGCAATTATCAAGAATAAAAGGGGATTAATTCAAAGCCCAAAAAGAAGCCCAAGAGATGAGCCCAGGATCTGGAATCACCCACGCATCCAGTCAGCATTCTAGAAGATCCACGTGGCCAACAACCTGCAACAAACTCGCAACAGAAATCGTTGGCGCAACGGCCAAGATTCTGCTGCAGAAACGCAGCTCTGGCCGCGGATCCGCGGCAGTTATCTGGCCGTTGAGCCAGCGATTGATCCCCAGCTGTCTGATTCTGGAGCCTTCTTCTCCTGAGGCCTATAAATAGACCATCAGGGCCAGTGCAAGAAAGAGAAGGAGAGAATAGAGAAAAGAGCTTGTAATTTTTAGTTTTTCTCTAGGTTTTAGTGCTCTTAGTCATCTTCTTCCTCCTAGAAATTCTGCAAGAGAGAGATAGTGAGAGAGTGAAAGCTTGTAATCAAGGGGTGACAACTTGAAGCAAAGCAAGGATTAATCCAATCTACTTTCTCTTCTATTACAATTTCTAGTGCTTTTCATTACTTGCTTTATTTCATTCAAGCTTTACTTTCATAGCATGATGTCTTGTTGTTTTCTCTTTATTGTAATGGATAGCTAACTTCTTCTAACATGACTAGCTAACAACTAATCTTGCTAACTTCTAACTCTTGGGTGAATGCTAATTCTTAATCTTGCAAATGTTGAGTCTTTTCATCCCAGATGGGTTACTTTCATTCTTGGCAATCTCTTGTTGTAATTCTCCATATGATTCATGTGTGCCTCATTTAGAGCCTTGTCTTAGAACAAGTGCCTTGATGGAACATGGAGATGGAACACCAAATATATGCTATTTGTTGTACAACTTTCTTACTTCAATGCTAACTTGTTGTATGGCCTTGAATGTCTAATGAATTTTGTATCTTCTTCTTTAGCACCCTTGAGTGACACTCCCCGATTCCACCATGAAATTCTATCTTGAGAGCCGATGAAATCAATGAGACTACAAGACAAGTCCAAGATGATCACCCATCCATCAAAGGGGAAAGTAACTTGACCAACAAGCAAGACAAACACTTGCCGATGAATCAACATGAGGCATGCTTCACCCTAACGGAGATTAGTAAGTTAGCAAGTTAGTAAGGTTAGCTAGTCATGGCTTTTTCCATTCTAAAAGTCTTTTGCAAGTTTTCTCTACTTTAGTTTTCTTCCTAAAAGCAATTCTTGTTTTCAAATTCTTTTCATTCTCTTTTCATCGTTTTTACTTTCATGTACAAAACCACAACCAATTCTTTCACCTATTTTTCCATGTCTTTTTCATTCTTTTGAAACAAAGAAGAACTTTTGTTTGTCTTTCTTCAACATCAAACCGTAAAGCTTCCATCGTGAGCTCTCCTTGTAGATTCGACCCGTATAGCTTATGCTACTACGGTGATTTGGAAAGGAGTACATTACACATTGTGAATACACTTTGGAGTGATTAAGCACCTAAGGTTGACTCTAAACCTTCTCTCTTTTGTTGAATATCTGTGCGAATTATACTCCACTATTCCTTTCCTTATCAAATTTTTGGCGCCGTTGCCGGGGAGAGCAACGGTTTTGATTCAATTGAAGAACTAAACGAACTTTCTTCTCTGTTGCAGGTTACAGGTGAAGAAACAGGAAAACTAGCATTGCAGTGACATATAAGTGGCCCTGGGCCTCTGCTCTAGAAAGCAGAGACCAGTTGCCCTCTGATTTGCCGCGATTCCACGGCCAAAGCCGCAGTTCCGCGGCAAAGAAGAGTGAACTACTCACAATTTTCTGCAGGGTTGCTTGATCTGCAAAATAACAGCTGCTGCAATACTTAATTCTTGTATGCTTCACCATATTCTGCTAATAATCAACAGTAAAATATTGGTTGCAAAGTAAAAAATTGATTAGACGTTTGCATTTCTAGGCACGTGTCTTTTCAATTCATTTACTTTACTATTGAAGAGTGCTGGAGCAAGGTACGTGCGCATTGCATTTTGATTAGGACTCACTTCTTGGTTGATTTATATCGCTTTGAGTGAACCTTGTTTGCTTATATCGTACACTTGCACAAAATCGATTTTAAGGGCATCACCCCATAAATAAGATAAGTGGGGGGATTTCATCACCCTTTCCTTAGCCCAAAAACCACAATCCCAGCACTCACAATCCCAAGCCTTTTAATAAAATCTGATAGACGTTGGCCCTAGGGACATCCGGACTCAGTAGGAGATCGGCTGAAGTTGGAAGTTGATTTTGATTCATACTCCGGTAAAATCAGTGTCTAAGGTTGGGGATTAAGAGGTTAAGCCTCGAAGATACCGTGGTTTGGCGTAATTAAGGCCCGTTGCTTACGCACGGATACCTCCCACCGTATTTTGCCCCTACCTGGCTGATTAGCTGTGGTCTGATTCAAGCAACAACCTTCTTTGGTTCATCGAACAGTTAGGAGTCGTCTAGGTCCAGGTATCCTACATAGCTTGTGATTGATTTTTCTTTTATTGTTTGTTATTTTCATTTTTTCTTTTCGCTGGTGTGATCGGTGAACGTTGTTTGTGATTGTACATGCAAGAGTGGTTCCGGGATTCAAATTCTGCAAGACTTGTTAGATTGTCTACACTTGCACACACACCACCTCTTGACACAAACCCAATAATGGAAAACAACGTTTCGCTTCAAGATAGATTCTACTCGATTCGCACTTCGCTTCCGTCATGCATTCTTCTCCCTATTACAAATGGAAATCATTTTGAGCTGAAACCATAATTCATCAATACACTTTCCCGATTCCATGGTTTAGAGTCTGAGGACGCATACTTCTTCATTTGAGAGTTTGAAGAAGTATGCGTAATGATGAGATTTTTCAATTGACTGAGGATGCTGTTAGGTTAAGGTTCATACCTTTTGCACTGAAAGACTTAGCTAAGAAATGGCTTTACAATCTTCCCGCCAGTTCGATATCTTCATGGGATGATTTTGTAAAGGTCTTTCTTAAGAAATTTTTCCCCATTCACAAGACAGCCCTCATGCGAAAAAACATCATGCAATTCAAGCAAGAATCACACGAACCCTTATGGAAGTATTTTGAACGCTTTAAAGACCTTCTAGCCCAATGTCCTCATCACGGTATAGAGAAATGGCGTCAATGCCAAATTATCTATGACGGACTAGATTACCAAACGAAAACACTCCTTGAATCCATATGCCAAGGGGAATTTTTGAAGAAAGATGAGAATCAGGGGTGAGATCTCTTTGAAGCTTTATCTGAGAAAACCATTCAGTGGGAGTCATGCCCAGATAAACCCACTCCCACTACTTCAGAACCGGTATGCATTCCATAGAATCCTCTATAGCTGCTGAAGCTAAGATCACACAATTAATGAAGAGGATAGAACTGCTTGAATCACGGGAACATTCTGCTGCTAATCAGGTCAACCCATCACCTATGGTCAAACCGGGTTGCACCTTTTGTCATGATTTCAACCATGTATTCGAGGAGTGTCCTGTATATCAGTCTCAATCATATCAGGAGAATACGAATGCTGCTTTTTCCAGACCCAATCACAATCCATACTCCAATATGTACAATTCGGGATGGCGAAACCATCCAAATTTTTCGTGGAGTCAGTCTGGTCCTGAGCAACATAGGCCACCATTTCCACATCCATATAATGCTCAGTCTCCTCAACACAGTCTCAATCGTAATTCACCGAATTTTCATCCATATCAAAGTCCACCACAATCACAATCCTATCAGAGCCCACCACACTATCAAACACACTTCCAGTCTCCATATCACCAACATTCACCCCAGAATGATTCAGATGACAAACTATCAACGTTGGAAAAGATGATAGAAACCCTAATGAAGAACCATCAACAGGATATGAACAAAGTACAGATCCAAATTGGCAACTGAATAATTCTTTCAATGAGAGACAAAAAGGAATGTTTCCAAGTCAGCCAATGCCCAATCCCAAAAATCACTTCCCTTTGCATGAAGTGGAAGACATAGGCCCCAGTCATTGCAACGCTATTCATATCCTGAGCTCTGGAAAATAGGTAGATAATAGGGTTTCTACTCAACCATCCCATCCAGTACCAAAGTCAAACCCTCCAGTTCCAGTACAACCAACTTCTGACAATCCATCTTCTAGTACTGAGCCATCAAAAGCCAAGGGAAAAGAAAAAATCGATGAGCAACCTTATAAGCCTAGGGCACCATTCCCAAATAGGCTTACAAATCACAAGATGAATGCTCATATGGAGAAGATAAGAGAAATATTCAACAAGGTCCAAATCAATGTACCTCTTCTTGATGCAATACAACAAGTGCCATCATATGCAAAATTCTTAAAGGAAATGTGCACCAAGAAGAGGAAAACACAAGTCCCTAAGAAAGTCTTCCTAGTATCCAACATCAGCGAGTTGCTCACTGGGCCAATTCCGGAGAAATACAAAGACCCAGGGAGCCCAACAATCTCTTGTGTCATAGGACAGACTACCATTAATAGAGCACTACTTGATTTGGGGGCCAGTATCAATCTCCTGCCTTTTCTGTGTATCAACAATTAGGGTAAGGTGATCTCCGCCCGACCCAAATGACGATACAACTGGCTGATCGCTCTGTCAAGAGACCCAGGGGGAAATTCACGATATTCTTGTCAGAGTTGGGGAGTTCATTTACCCTGTGGATTTTGTAGTTCTTGAGACACAACCTGTGTCTAATACCAATCATAGGGCTCAAACTCCTGTCATCTTGGGACGACCATTCCTGGCTACAGCAAATGCCATCATCAATTGCAGGAATGGGTCAATGAGGATAACTTTTGTGACATGACGAGAGAAGTGAATGTCTTCAGCATGCAACCTCGTAGGATAAAAGATCAAACATTCGAGGTTAACTTTGTCAGGAACAATCAGGAGAACAAAAGTAAAGATGAATCACAAGTTTGTGATTCTCTTGAAGTGGAAAATCCTGTTATCCGAGTACCCTTTCAAAAGGGGAAAGTTGATTTGGATATTTTCACTTTCAGTGAGCCAACCGTGAATGTAATCCATGAGGATACAATTCAAGAACCTCCGATCGATATAACTTTTGAAGACCTCTTCGCTGACGAAATCATGTGTCTGGATGAGCCAACTCGGGGTTGGTTAACTAGTTGTACATCTCTGAAGGATAATGTTGACCTCAGTTTTGAGGAGTTGTATGGAGATGAGCTAGAATTTCTTAACACTAGGAGTAAAGAAGTTCAGAGTGAAAAAAGTGGTGATGAAGAAATTTTCAGTAAACCTTGTGGTGAAATGAGGATGAATAACAATAAGCCATTGAGACTAGAAATGCCTAAGGCTCAGAAAATAATTGCACTCGTTTCTCAACTGAGCCCGCGCAAACAAACACACTGGAACGACAGGAAACGGGCTAGAAGGAAACGACCAAAGAAAAGCTTAGGCAATGGACAAACTTGTACATATTCCTTGTAAATAGTTTTTGTACACTTTTTGTAAATAAATATATAAAAAAAAAGAAGAAAATGAGGGACTTTTGTTCAAATTCCTTTAAAAGAGTTCTACAACTTTCAAAATTCAAATCCCTCAAAACCCTAGGTTTCTCCATAACTTTTTTTTCCTAGGGTCAAACTCCTTCTTTCAAAATTTTAAGTCCCTAGGTTTGTAAATATCTTTTTACCTAGGGATAAAAGTGGAACTCCCAATCTTTTTCCTCCTATAAATATCCTCTTTAACCCACTTCTACTCCCTCAAACGTAAAATCAACCTCAGATCTGAAACCCCTCTCAAAGCGCCGCCTCACCAAATTTTCCCGATCCTCTGCTTCTCCAAGAAAGCCGCGACCAGAACCGCAGATCCGCGGCTGTATTGACGTTTCTGAAGCGCCGCCAAAGTCTTCACCGATCGATTTTATTCCCTGGTAGCCGATCTGGTGCAACATCTTCCCGAATCCATCTCCTGTGCCCTCTGCTAGATCGAGATTTGTTTTTCCCCCACGAAATTCGGGGGCGGTTTGAATCTTGATCTCTCCAATTTTATTGCTTTGATCCTAGATTATTAGCATGGCACCTTTGATATTTGCTGAGAAAAACTTTGGGAAAATATTATGTGATCCGAATGGGTATGACCACATGTTCCTAGATCGAATTAGGGCGTGGGATTGGTATACGTTAGTGTACGATAACTCTGAGAATGATGCCTTTTATTGTCCCGAATTGGTGACAATGTTCTACACTAATATTGACCATGCATCTGTTGACACACACACATACCAATTCACCGTACACATGCCCTTGGTCGACTTGTTCATCACTCTTCCTCTTCTTGAGGAACACACACATGTCCCATTCACCCACAGCACAGCGATCCCCTCCCACTGATCGATTATATGACACTCATGGGGGCTCCTGCACTGAGCAGGACCGTGGGCTTAAGGCCAGCACTACCTTTAGGAACGTACACTGCGTTGGACGCTGGATCCAACGTAACATTTTAGGGCTAGACCACACAACTTCCTTCAACCGCCCGGTGTTGCAAATAATTCACGATTTAATGACCAGGCAACACACGGTCTGCTTAAATAAGGTCATCTTCCACGCAATCATAGCCAACTCTTCACGCACCCGAGGTGCCAAACACTCTCACCCTATTCTGATTACGCGTCTGTGTAGGACTTTCCTACTGGACGCCGTATTCGATTCATTTGACCGAGTGTTTGTGACACCTGAGCGACCCACCAGCTCCTATAACAGCTGTTTGCACGCGGTTTGGACTCCTAGTGTCCAGCCCGAAGACATACCGGTGGAGTCCTCTTCGGAGGAAAGTTTAGAGGATGAAGATGAACTTGAATTTTGGCATCAGGAACCCCCAACCGATTCACGTGCCTTCATGTCCACCATCTGGAAGGGCATGAAGAAAATTTTTAGGGGGCAGGTAAGACTTAGGAAGAAGGTGGAGGAGCAATCCTCTAGGATGGACCGAATTGAGGCGGGGTTGCGGCGATCTCAGTCGGCTGGACCCAGCACCACCGCTGGTCCAAAGAGACGGAGGGAGTGATTTCATACCTTTACCTATTTCATGCATCTTTTTATCTTGCATACATTGGGGACAATGCATGAGATAGGTATGGGGGGGTAGATTCTAACCTAGGATTTTCATTTTCTTTTAGGCTTTTATTTTTATTTTTTAGGATTTTCGTGTTCTTTTTAGGTTTTTTATTTTCTTTTAGATTTTTCTTTTTTTTTTGTAGATTATTTATTTTCTTTTAGATTTTACTTTTTCTTTTAGAAAAATAAAAATAAAAAATATATATAAAAAAAGAAAAAAAAAGAAATTCTTGATCCATGTTTAAAGAATCAAAACTTGACTTTAGGGATTAAGGAAGCTCTTAATTATGATTTCTAATTATAAGTTGAAAAGAGGAGTTTTGTTGGATTTTTAGGTTAAGTAAAAAAGGATAAGAAAGATAACTAGATTTTAATTCTTTCTTTAGGATATATACATTAAACATATTGAGGGATTAATCAAAGACTTTGTGACTTTATTTAATATATAAATAATAAAAAAATAATAATAAAAAAAGAAAAAAAAGAAAAATATATGTATAAATAACTAAATAAATACTTAGCCACTAATTAAGCTGGTTAGCCGTGCCTCAAGAAGCATGGCAAGTCACGCCTAAAGGTGGTTAAGTCCTCAGTATTCATGGCCTAATTTACTTGAGTCATCGAACCCGAGGGATGTTTTCTCATCTGGTGCCCTAAGACTGACTGGTTGGGAGTCATCGGTAAGAGGCTCGTTACAAGGGTAAATTAGAAAGCCTAAGGAATCTAAGGAAATGTAAATAAATAAATACTGTATAAAAAAAGAAAAAAAATATTGTTATATATATTAGTAAATAAATAAACTTTGTCTAAGAAAGATCCTTCATATTTATAGATGTATATATACTAGGATTGATGCAAAATCCGATTTTTGATCTCTTCCTTAAAAACTTAACCTAAATTGAAAACAAAACTCTAAATAGACGCATATAAGAGGAATGACAAGTTTAGGGTAACCTGAAACCTATAACTCAAGTAAGAATCTTTAAAACATGGATCAAAATTTTCACTAACACTTTTATTTTTCTTTATGGATTTTGTGGGTGCAATCCGCTGAAAACCCTCAGGAGACAACACTCCTCCTCTAGGGTAACCTAGAGGTTTAACGGCTTGTTGCACGTGCTCAGTGCAATCGTGTCACCTACGAAAGTGGTGTAATAATCTAGTTAGGATTTTCTTTTTCTTTCTTTTTTGCTCGAGGACGAGCAAAAGCTAGGTATGGGGGTGTGATTGTACTTCATTTTTGCATCATCTTCCACCTCTATACCATGCATAATATTAATAAAAATCTGTTTTTTACTCTTTTTCTCTCTATTTTTGCAGGTCCATATTTTAATGAAGAAGAGGCTCACAAATCCATGCAATTATCAAGAATAAAAGGGGATTAATTCAAAGCCCAAAAAGAAGCCCAAGAGATGAGCCCAGGATCTGGAATCACCCACGCATCCAGTCAGCATTCTAGAAGATCCACGTGGCCAACAACCTGTAACAAACTCGCAACAGAAATCGTTGGCGCAACGGCCAAGATTCTGTCGCGGAAACGTGGCTCTGGCCGCGGATCCGCGGCAGTTATCTGGCCGTTGAGCCAGCGATTGATCCCCAGCTGTCTGATTCTGGAGCCTTCTTCTCCTGAGGCCTATAAATAGACCATCAGGGCCAGTGCAAGAAAGAGAAGGAGAGAATAGAGAAAAGAGCTTGTAATTTTTAATTTTTCTCTAGGTTTTAGTGCTCTTAGTCTTCTTCTTCCTCCTAGAAATTCTGCAAGAGAGAGATAGTGAGAGAGTGAAAGCTTGTAATTAAGGGGTGACAACTTGAAGCAAAGCAAGGATTAATCCAATCTACTTTCTCTTCTATTGCAATTTCTAGTGCTTTTCATTACTTGCTTTTTTCATTCAAGCTTTACTTTCATAGCATGATGTCTTGTTGTTTTCTCTTTATTGTAATGGATAGCTAACTTCTTCTAACATGACTAGCTAACAACTAATCTTGCTAACTTCTAACTCTTGGGTGAATGCTAATTCTTAATCTTGCAAATGTTGAGTCTTTTTCATCCCCGATGGGTTACTTTCATTCTTGGCAATCTCTTGTTGTAATTCTCCATATGATTCATGTGTGCCTCATTTAGAGCCTTGTCTTAGAACAAGTGCCTTGATGGAACATGGAGATGGAACACCAAACATATGCTATTTGTTGTACAACTTTCTTACTTCAATGCTAACTTGTTGTATGGCCTTGAATGTCTAATGAATTTTGTATCTTCTTCCTTAGCATCCCTTGAGTGACACTCCCCGATTCCACCATGAAATTCTATCTTGAGAGCCGATGAAATCAATGAGGCTACAAGACAAGTCCAAGATGATCACCCATCCATCAAAGGGGAAAGTAACTTGACCAACAAGCAAGACAAACACTTGCCGATGAATCAACATGAGGCATGCTTCACCCTAACGGAGATTAGTAAGTTAGCAAGTTAGTAAGGTTAGCTAGTCATGGCTTTTTCCATTCTAAAAGTCTTTTGCAAGTTTTCTCTACTTTAGTTTTCTTCCTAAAAGCAATTCTTGTTTTCAAATTCTTTTCATTCTCTTTTCATCGTTTTTACTTTCATGTACAAAACCACAACCAATTCTTTCACCTATTTTTCCATGTCTTTTTCATTCTTTTGAAACAAAGAAGAACTTTCGTTTGTCTTTCTTCAACATCAAACCGTAAAGCTTCCATCGTGAGCTCTCCTTGTGGATTCGACCCGTATAGCTTATGCTACTACGGTGATTTGGAAAGGAGTACATTACACATTGTGAATACACTTCGGAGTGATTAAGCACCTAAGGTTGACTCTAAACCTTCTCTCTTTTGTTGAATATCTGTGCGAATTATACTCCACTATTCCTTTCCTTATCAAATTTTTGGCGCCGTTGCCGGGGAGAGCAACGGTTTTGATTCAATTGAAGAACTAAACGAACTTTCTTCTCTGTTGCAGGTTACAGGTGAAGAAACAGGAAAACTTGCATTGCAGTGACATATAAGTGGCCCTGCGCCTCTGCTCTAGAAAGCAGAGACCAGTTGCCCTCTGATTTGCCGCGATTCCACGGCCAAAGCCGCAGTTTCGCGGCAAAGAAGAGTGAACTACTCACAATTTTCTGCAGGGTTGCTTGATCTGCAAAATAACAGCTGCTGCAATACTTAATTCTTGTATGCTTCACCATATTCCTGCTAATAATTAACAGTAAAATATTGTTGCAAAGTTAAAAATTGATTAGACGTTTGCATTTCTAGGCACGTGTCTTTTCAATTCATTTACTTTACTGTTGAAGAGTGCTGGAGCAAGGTACGTGCGCATTGCATTTTGATTAGGACTCACTTCTTGGTTGATTTATATCGCTTTGAGTGAACCTTGTTTGCTTATGTCGTACACTTGCACAAAATCGATTTTAAGGGCATCACCCCATAAATAAGATAAGGTGGGGGATTTCATCACCCTTTCCTTAGCCCAAAAACCACCATCCCAGCACTCACAATCCCAAGCCTTTTAATAAAATCTGATAGACGTTGGCCCTAGGGACATCCGGACTCAGTAGGAGATCGGCTGAAGTTGGAAGTTGATTTTGATTCATACTCCGGTGAAATCAGTGTCTAAGGCTGGGGATTAAGAGGTTAAGCCTCGAAAATACCGTGGTTTGGCGTAATTAAGGCCCGTTGCTTACGCACGGATACCTCCCACCGTATTTTGCCCCTACCTGGCTGATTAGCTGTGGTCTGATTCAAGCAACAACCTTCTTTGGTTCATCGAACAGTTAGGAGTCGTCTAGGTCCAGGTATCCTAGATAGCTTGTGATTGATTTTTCTTTTATTGTTTGTTATTTTCATTTTTTCTTTTCGCTGGTGTGATCGGTGAACGTTGTTTGTGATTGTACATGCAAGAGTGGTTCCGGGATTCAAATTCTGCAAGACTTGTTAGATTGTCTACACTTGCACACACACCACCTCTTGACACAAACCCAATAATGGAAAACAACGTTTCGCTTCAAGATAGATTCTACCCGATTCGCACTTCGCTTCCGTCATGCATTCTTCTCCCTGTTACAAATGGAAATCATTTTGAGCTGAAACCACAATTCATCAATACACTTCCCCGATTCCATGGTTTAGAGTCTGAGGACGCATACTTCTTCATTTGAGAGTTTGAAGAAGTATGTGTAATGATGAGAATTTCCCAATTGACTGAGGATGCTGTTAGGTTAAGGTTCATACCTTTTGCACTGAAAGACTTAGCTAAGAAATGGCTTTACAATCTTCCCGCCAGTTCGATATCTTCATGGGATGATTTTGTAAAAGTCTTTCTAAGAAATTTTACCCCATTCACAAGACAGCCCTCATGCGAAAAAACATCATGCAATTCAAGCAAGAATCACACGAACCCTTCTGGAAGTATTTTGAACGCTTTAAAGACCTTCTAGCCCAATGTCCTCATCACGACATAGAGAAAGGCGTCAATGCCAAATTATCTATGACGGACTAGATTACCAAACGAAAACACTCCTTGAATCCATGTGCCAAGGGGAATTTTGAAGAAAGATGAGAATCAGGGGTGGGATCTCTTTGAAGCTTTAGCTGAGAAAACCATTCAGTGGGAGTCATGCCCAGATAAACCCACTCCCACTACTTCCAGAACCGGTATGCATTCCATAGAATCCTCTATAGCTGCTGAAGCCAAGATCACACAATTAATGAAGAGGATAGAACTGCTTGAATCACGGGAACATTCTGCTGCTAATCAGGTCAACCCATCACCTATGGTAAAACCGGGTTGCACCTTTTGTCATGACTTCAACAATGTATTCGAGGAGTGTCCTGTATATCAGTCTCAATCATATCAGGAGAATACGAATGCTACTTTTACCAGACCCAATCACAATCCATACTCCAATACGTACAATTCGGGATGGCGAAACCATCCAAATTTTTCGTGGAGTCAGTCTGGTCCTGAGCAACATAGGCCACCATTTCCACATCCATATAATGCTCAGTCTCCTCAACACAGTCTCAATCGTAATTCACCGAATTTTCATCCATATCAAAGTCCACCACAATCACAATCCTATCAGAGCCCACCACACTATCAAACACACTTCCAGTCTCCATATCACCAACATCACCCCAGAATATTCAGATGACAAACTATCAACGTTGGAAAAGATGATAGAAACCCTAATGAAGAACCATCAACAGGATATGAACAAAGTACAGGTCCAAATTGGGCAACTGAATATTCTTTCAATGAGAGACAAAAAGGAATGTTTCCAAGTCAGCCAATGCCCAATCCCAAAAATCACTTCCCTTTGCATGAAGTGGAAGACATAGGCCCCAGTCATTGCAACGCTATTCATATCCTGAGATCTGGAAAACAGGTAGATAATAGGGTTTCTACTCAACCATCCCATCCAGTACCAAAGTCAACCCCTCCAGTTCCAGTACAACCAACTTCTGACAATCCATCTTCTAGTACTGAGCCATCAAAAGCCAAGGGAAAAGAAAAAATCGATGAGCAACCTTATAAGCCTAGGGCACCATTCCCAAATAGGCTTACAAATCACAAGATGAATGCTCATATGGAGAAGATAAGAGAAATGTTCAACAAGGTCAAATCAATGTACCTCTTCTTGATGCAATACAACAAGTGCCATCATATGCAAAATTCTTAAAGGAAATGTGCACCAAGAAGAGGAAAACACAAGTCCCTAAGAAAGTCTTCCTAGTATCCAACATCAGTGAGTTGCTCACTGGGCCAATTCTGGAGAAATACAAAGACCCAGGGAGCCCAACAATCTCTTGTGTCATAGGACAGACTACCATTAATAGAGCACTACTTGATTTGGGGGCCAGTATCAATCTCCTGCCTTTTTCTGTGTATCAACAATTAGGGTTAGGTGATCTCCGCCCGACCCAAATGATGATACAACTGGCTGATCGCTCTGTCAAGAGACCCAGGGGGAAATTCACGATATTCTTGTCAGAGTTGGGGAGTTCATTTACCCTGTGGATTTTGTAGTTCTTGAGACACAAACTGTGTCTAATACCAATCATAGGGCTCAAACTCCTGTCATCTTGGGACGACCATTCCTGGCTACAGCAAATGCCATCATCAATTGCAGGAATGGGTCAATGAGGATAACTTTTGGTGACATGACGAGAGAAGTGAATGTCTTCAGCATGCAACCTCGTAGGATAAAAGATCAAACATTCGAGGTTAACTTTGTCAGGAACAATCAGGAGAAGAAAAGTAAAGATGAATCACAAGTTTGTGATTCTCTTGAAGTGGAAAATCCTGTTATCCGAGTACCCTTTCAAAAGGGGAAAGTTGATTTGGATATTTTCACTTTCAGTGAGCCAACCGTGAATGTATCCCATGAGGATACAATTCAAGAACCTCCGATTGATATAACTTTTGAAGACCTCTTCGCTGATGAAATCATGTGTCTGGATGAGCCAACTCGGGGTTGGTTAACTAGTTGTACATCTCTGAAGGATAATGTTGACCTCAGTTTTGAGGAGTTGTATGGAGATGAGCTGGAATTTCTTAACACTGGGAGTAAAGAAGTTCAGAGTGAAAAAAGTGGTGATGAAGAAATTTTCAGTGAACCTTGTGGTGAAATGAGAGGATGAATAACAATAAGCCATTGAGACTAGAAATGCCTAAGGCTCAGAAAATAATTGCACTCGTTTCTCAACTGAGCCCGCGCAAACAAACACACTGGAACGACGGGAAACGGGCTAGAGGGAAACGACCAAAGAAAAGCTTAGGCAATGGACACACTTGTACATATTCCTTGTAAATAGTTTTTGTACACTTTTTGTAAATAAATATATAAAAAAAAAAGAAGAAAATGAGGGACTTTTGTTCAAATTCCTTTAAAAGAGTTCTACAACTTTCAAAATTCAAATCCCTCAAAACCCTAGGTTTCTCCATAACTTTTTTTTCCTAGGGTCAAACTCCTTCTTTCAAAATTTCAAGTCCTTAGGTTTGTAAATATCTTTTTACCTAGGGATAAAAGTGGAACTCCCAATCTTTTCCCTCCTATAAATATCCTCTTTAACCCACTTCTACTCCCTCAAACGCAAAATCAACCTCAGATCTGAAACCCCTCTCAAAGCGCCGCCTCACCAAATTTTCCCGATCCTCTGCTTCTCCAAGAAAGCCGCGACTCCGCGACCAGAGCCGCAGATCCGCGGCTGTACTGACGTTTCTGGAGCGCCGCCAAAGTCTTCACCGATCGATTTTGTTCCCTGGTAGCCGATCTGGTGCCACATCTTCCCGAATCCATCTCCTGTGCCCTCTGCTAGATCGAGATTTGTTTTTCCCCCACGAATTCCGGGGGCGGTTTGAATCTTGATCTCTCCAATTTTATTGCTTTGATCCTAGATTATTAGCATGGCACCTTTGATATTTGCTGAGAAAGACTTTGGGAAAATATTATGTGATCCGAATGGGTATGACCACATGTTCCTAGATCGAATTAGGGCGTGGGATTGGTATACGTTAGTGTACGATAACTCTGAGAACGATGCCTTTTATTGTCCCGAATTGGTGACAATGTTCTACACTAATATTGACCATGCATCTGTTGACACACACACATACCAATTCACCGTACACATGCCCTTGGGCGACTTGTTCATCACTCTCCTCTTCTTGAGGAACACACACATGTCCCCATTCACCCACAGCACAGCGATCCCCTCCCACTGATCGATTATATGACACTCATGGGGGCTCGCTGCACTGAGCAGGACCGTGGGCTTAAGGCCAGCACTACCTTTAGGAACGTACACTGCATTGGACGCTGGATCCAACGTAACATTTTAGGGCTAGACCACACAACTTCCTTCAACCGCCCGGTGTTGCAAATAATTCACGATTTAATGACCAGGCAACACACGGTCTGCTTAAATAAGGTCATCTTCACGCAATCATAGCCAACTCTTCACGCACCCGAGGTGCCAAACACTCTCACCCTATTCTGATTACGCGTCTGTGTAGGACTTTCCTACCGGACGCCGTATTCGATTCATTTGACCGAGTGTTTGTGACACCTGAGCGACCCACCAGCTCCTATAACAGTTGTTTGCACGCGGTTTGGACTCCTAGTGTCCAGCCCGAAGATATACCGGTAGAGTCCTCTTCGGAGGAAAGTTTAGAGGATGAAGATGAACCTGAATTTTGGCATCAGGAACCCCCAACCGATTCACGTGCCTTCATGTCCACCATGTGGAAGGGCATGAAGAAAATTTTTAGGGGGCAGGTAAGACTTAGGAAGAAGGTGGAGGAGCAATCCTCTAGGATGGACCGAATTGAGGCGGGGTTGTGGCGATCTCAGTCGGCTGGACCCAGCACCACCGCTGGTCCAAAGAGACGGAGGGAGTGATTTCATACCTTTACCTATTTCATGCATCTTTTTATCTTGCATACATTGGGGACAAAGCATGAGATAGGTATGGGGGGGTAGATTCTAACCTAGGATTTTCATTTTCTTTTTAGGCTTTTTATTTTTATTTTTTAGGATTTTCGTGTTCTTTTTAGGTTTTTTATTTTCTTTTAGATTTTACTTTTTTTGTAGATTTTTTATTTTCTTTTAGATTTTACTTTTTCTTTTAGAAAAAAAAAAAAAAATATATATAAAAAAAGAAAAAAAAGAAATTCTTGATCCATGTTTAAAGAATCAAAACTTGACTTTAGGGATTAAGGAAGCTCTTAACTATGATTTCTAATTATAAGTTGAAAAGAGGAGTTTTGTTGGATTTTTAGGTTAAGTAAAAAAGGATAAGAAAGATAACTAGATTTTAATTCTTTCTTTAGGATATATACATTAAACATATTGAGGGATTAATCAAAGACTTTGTGATTTTATTTACATATATATAATAATAATAAAATAATAATAAAAAAGAAAAAAAAGAAAAATATATGTATAAATAACTAAATAAATACTTAGCCACTAATTAAGCTGGTTAGCCGTGCCTCAAGAAGCATGGCAAGTCACGCCTAAAGGTGGTTAAGTCCTTAGTATTCATGGCCTAATTTACTTGAGTCATCGAACCCGAGGGATGTTTTCTCATCTGGTGCCCTAAGACCGACTGGTTTGGGAGTCATCGGTAAGAGGCTCGTTACAAGGGTAAATTAGAAAGCCTAAGGAATCTAAGAAAATGTAAATAAATAAATACTGTATAAAAAAAAAAAAAATATTGTTATATATATTAGTAAATAAATAAACTTAGTCTAAGAAAGATCCTTCATATTTATAGATGTATATATACTAGGATTGATGCAAAATCCGGTTTTTGATCACTTCCTTAAAAACTTAACCTAAATTGAAAACAAAACTCAAATAGACGCTTATAAGAGGAATGACAAGTTTAGGGTAACCTGAAACCTATAACTCAAGTAAGAATCTTTAAAACATGGATCAAAATTTTCACTAACACTTTTATTTTTCTTTATGGATTTTGTGGGTGCAATCCGCTGAAAACCCTCAGGAGACAACACTCCTCCTCTAGGTAACCTAGAGGTTTAACGGCTTGTTGCACGTGCTCAGTGCAATCGTGTCACCTACGAAAGTGGTGTAATAATCTAGTTAGGATTTTCTTTTTCTTTCTTTTTTGCTCGGGGACGAGCAAAAGCTAGGTATGGGGGTGTGATTGTAGTTCATTTTTGCATCATCTTCCACCTCTATACCATGCATAATATTAATAAAAATCTGTTTTTTACTCTTTTTCTCTCTATTTTTGCAGGTCCATATTTTAATGAAGAAGAGGCCCACAAATCCATGCAATTATCAAGAATAAAAGGGGATTAATTCAAAGCCCAAAAAGAAGCCCAAGAGATGAGCCCAGGATCTGGAATCACCCACGCATCCAGTCAGCATTCTAGAAGATCCACGTGGCCAACAACCTGCAACAAACTCGCAACAGAAATCGTTGGCGCAACGGCCAAGATTCTGCCGCGGAAACGCGGCTCTAGCCGCAGATCCGCGGCAGTTATCTGGCCGTTGAGCAGTGATTGATCCCCAGCTGTCGATTCTGGAGCCTTCTTCTCCTGAGGCCTATAAATAGACCATCAGGGCCAGTGCAAGAAAGAGAAGGAGAGAATAAAGAAAAGAGCTTGTAATTTTTAGTTTTTCTCTAGGTTTTAGTGCTCTTAGTCTTCTTCTTCCTCCTAGAAATTCTGCAAGAGAGAGATAGTGAGAGAGTGAAAGCTTGTAATCAAGGGGTGGCAACTTGAAGCAAAGCAAGGATTAATCCAATCTACTTTCTCTTCTATTGCAATTTCTAGTGCTTTTCATTACTTGCTTTATTTCATTCAAGCTTTACTTTCATAGCATGATGTCTTGTTGTTTTCTCTTTATTGTAATGGATAGCTAACTTCTTCTAACATGACTAGCTAACAACTAATCTTGCTAACTTCTAACTCTTGGGTGAATGCTAATCTTAATCTTGCAAATGTTGAGTCTTTTTCATCCCCGATGGGTTACTTTCATTCTTGGCAATCTCTTGTTGTAATTCTCCATATGATTCAAGTGTGCCTCATTTAGAGCCTTGTCTTAGAACAAGTGCCTTGATGGAACATGGAGATGGAACACAAAACATATGCTATTTGTTGTACAACTTTCTTACTTCAATGCTAACTTGTTGTATGGCCTTGAATGTCTAATGAATTTTGTATCTTCTTCCTTAGCATCCCTTGAGTGACACTCCCCGATTCCACCATGAAATTCTATCTTGAGAGCCGATGAAATCAATGAGGCTACAAGACAAGTCCAAGATGATCACCCATCCATCAAAGGGGAAAGTAACTTGACCAACAAGCAAGACAAACACTTGCCGATGAATCAACATGAGGCATGCTTCACCCTAACGGAGATTAGTAAGTTAGCAAGTTAGTAAGGTTAGCTAGTCATGGCTTTTTCCATTCTAAAAGTCTTTTGCAAGTTTTCTCTACTTTAGTTTTCTTCCTAAAAGCAATTCTTGTTTTCAAATTCTTTTCATTCTCTTTTCATCGTTTTTACTTTCATGTACAAAACCACAACCAATTCTTTCACCTATTTTTCCATGTCTTTTTCATTCTTTTGAAACAAAGAAGAACTTTCGTTTGTCTTTCTTCAACATCAAACCGTAAAGCTTCCATCGTGAGCTCTCCTTGTGGATTCGACCCGTATAGCTTATGCTACTACGGTGATTTGGAAAGGAGTACATTACACATTGTGAATATACTTCGGAGTGATTAAGCACCTAAGGTTGACTCAAAACCTTCTCTCTTTTGTTGAATATCTATGCGAATTATACTCCACTATTCCTTTCCTTATCATTGACCGTCAGAGAAAATGAGCTCTGCGGTCAACCGCTCAGCCCAAAAACCATAGTTAAAATATTTAAACATCTTTGTAAATCCCCATTTAAATTTCAATAAATCTTAGTAAATTCAACAAAAATAAGTACATATAAATACAATGAAGTACAAATATGTGTGATAAAAAATCAATACATATTAAAAACATATGAACTTGCTTTTGCGGCAAAGAAATTTAATCTTAAAACAAAACTGTATTTTTCTAAAAACTAAACTTTGAAACAGAAACATATTTTTCCAAAACTCCATAAATACAAAAACAAGTTTTTCCAAACTCTTTTGAAGCTCAATGTATATGGATAGAATCCAATACACATATAAAATAATGTGAACTTATTTTTGATAAAATTTAACTTAAGACTACCAAAACGTAAATTTGTTAAACCGAAACCAAAACTCATCAAAACAAATTTCTTTGAAAAAATAAAGCTCTAATATGTGTGAATAGAGTCTAACACATATTTTAAACTATAAAACTTATTCTTTTGAGATATAAACTATATAAATACAAGATATTAGCTTACAACACAGTGTAGAATCTTCGACAAAATGATATTGTTTATACTCAATTTCTTGAAAACCAAGATACCAAAAGTTTTGTTCTTGAAACCTAATATCGAACTTTGTGTGTGTGTGAGCTTAAGCAATCAAAACTAATTTATTCTATACAAAATACCTAAGCTCATAAATTCTAAACTCAAGTCTTCTTGAAGATTTTCTTCTCCATGTAGACTTGATTCAAACTTGATTCTTTTGAGTTAGGCTCCTCTTGAGTACTAGATATGATATTTATGCTTGAACTCTTAAATTCATATAAGTATAATATACAATGTATAGATGGAGATGTTAAGCTCCCCCTACACATGTGTACGATATAGAGAAGAGAGATCAATCCCTCCTTTATATAATAAACTCATCATAAATTTACATATAGAGAAGACGTTAAGTTAACTTTTCTTGCATATAAGCAACACATATCAAAAGTAAATTTTGAGAATAATTAAAATTTTAATTTTCTAAACCAATTGAAAGAATAATACTTGAAAGATACCAATAATTAAATATTGCATGCAATATGAGAATAGATAAGAGATAATTGCATAAAAAATCTTATACAATCAATCTCAAATAAATAATTAAAAATTCTTCTCCCTCTTTTTGTCATTCACCAAAAATGGATAGCAATTGTAAAATAATTTTTAAATTTGATATCAATTTAATAGAAAGTGAAAGTGCATGATACTAATCTTGAAATTCTAAACAATTTTAAAAAGTAGGTACCAATTGTGATAATTAATAATAATTAAAAATATGAGCTGTTAAAATATTTTTCTCAAATAGTAGAGAATAAGATACCAATTAAAATTTAAATTAAGAAAGTTCTCCCCCTTTTTGAAACAATCACAAAACTAATACATAAGCTTTGAAAAGTGATATCAGTAGAAAGTGATGCTAAACTAAGATATCAAATAAAATGATTACCAATTTAAAATGAACATAAGCTTAACATGAAATTAATTGTGCTATAAAATATGTATGAATATTGTTAAAATATGCACAATCAACCACATATATGTATGATACCAATCAAATTTTAATACTATTTGAAATTATGAGGCATACATATATAGATAAATAAGAATGAGTGCAGAAATCAAATATCATGAGAATCATATGTATAACTCATTTAAATCACCTACCTACATTCACATATTGAAGGAACAGTTATTTATGCATATACAAGACATGATCATCCAACCAACCTCCTACTAAAGGTAGATATTTTTAAAAATAATGATTTAAAAATAGTTGAGTATAAATTGAAAATATTACCAATTGAAGAATAAAATAACTAATTTGAAATAGTTTTGAAAACTAGTTTAAGATTCTTCAAATAAGAATTATCACTCAAAATCTATATCACATATATATGTTCATGGATATAAAACCATAACTAAACAAAGTATAGAGTATACAAGACATGTAAATAACACATTAATGAAAGCAATAATGCTTTAAATAACTCATCCAAGCTCAAATAAAATTCTTTTTAGAACTTTAACATATTTAAACTAGATTTGTAAAAACATGAAAACATGAAAGACAAATCAAAAAATTCTTTTTCACCAAAAAATATCAAGATTAGTAGAGACAATAAACTCAAATCATCAAAACATATCTACCATCAAGATATTCAATAAGCATATGAAGATCTAAGATAAACTTTAAGTATATAAATTTTATCAAAACTAATGTATACATATATATCTAAACATAAATTGACTGCACAATAGAGCATATGTCATACAAATCAAATGTCTTAAGGATACTACATGTATATCACATAGTTTTAATAAGATTTACGAATACATGAAACTAAATCAAATGAAAACAATCTTATAAGAGATTAAACATGAATTTCAAGGAAGTTATACGAAAACTATATTAAAACAAAAGCATTTTCAATGAGTTACATATACTAATGCAAAAATCATCAAAACTAGGATATACACATATAGCTAAACAATAATTGAGTATACAAAGAGTATGAATCATATTAGGCACACAAATAAGAGTGTATCTCAAATGCTAATCAAGTATATCATAAGTTCTAACAAGATCACATTTAAACATATAGTCAAAACATGCAAATATGATATGCTAAAAAAATCATTCAATATAATATGGATGATAGAGATAGTTATCAAACCGATAGAATTAATCTCCATTCTTTCAAAATTGGTGGCCCTTCCACCAAAACTCCTTGAATGATACATCCAATATTTAGTCCACCAGGATCCGATAGCATCCATGACCAAGACATCATTCCTCTCACGTCTTATGAGAGCCCACACCTCTATCAAAAACTTGATTTGGTATCCAAATGATCGGTCACATATATTGCATATATATTATCACATTACTATGTTTATTATCTAATAAATCCTATTAATATGTCTTATTTTTCTTTATAAAATGCATGCCTATTGTTAAAGGAAAGGGAAGAGAAACGAGCCCAAAAAGCCCATCAAAATTCGACTTAATTCAGAATTAATTTGAAATCAGAAAATTAGGGCAGATCATGGCAAATCAGAGAAGTTGAAAACTGATTAAACGAATCTTTCCAAATCAATTAGTTAAAGCCAAAATCAAAGGCAGTTTCGTCAAATCCAGGAGCTGAAATGGGAAATCCAGAACCAGATAAGGGGATATCACCAAGCGAGGAGCTGTACCCCCCGGGTGTGGCCACCGGCCACAACCAAGCCGCGGAAATGCGGCCGAGCTGTGTTTCTGCGGCTTTGTTGTGTCAGTTGGGGGAGTGTTTGCTCCCCCTATCTCCGTACGCCCTTCCCCGTTTGGTTTTTTCCTATAAATACTGCATTTTTCAGAGAAGAAGGAACCGAAAATTAGTTTAAGTTTTTCTCTTTATTTTTAGGCTTTAGGTTCTTTGTTAGATAGTATTTAGAAGTTGTATCTCTATTTTTCAATTTGTACGTCAGTCCAAATACTAGTGAGAAAGAGGGAAAGAGTGATTGTAACCTGAAGTTGAAGTGACATCAATAAAAGATCAAGATTTCTCTTCTTCTACAATTCACAGGTATGTCTCATTTCATTTACATGTCTTGCTTTACCTTAATTACGAGTAGCTAAATTCATTTTTCTAGGATCACTATCATCTCCTTCTTCGATCCCTCTTATTTTGAATAGTTTTGATGTAAAGAACCAACCGAATCATATGAATGCCTTAAACTAAGCCTTTCTTCTTTGAAAGTGTTCTTGAAGGCACATGAGGATGGGTTTGGATTTCTAAACTTCTATTTCTTTTAAAACATCACTTGAACTTGTTTTTATTCATACTTGAAAGACAACTTGATGATTTAATATTCACTTCAAGAGGATTTCTGAAGAAAAAGAGTTAAACTTTTCTAAACAATCTTATTTGTTTTCTTAAGACTTTCAAAATTCAAGCTTAAATTTTTGCCTATGATCAAGTTGAGGCACCAAGAATTTCAAGAGAAGAATATATCGTTGAGTAGTAAGATAGTGAGCCCAGTTCTTTTTCCTATATTAAAAATAACAAATAAATCTGAAAATCACCTAGAGGGGGGGTGAATAGGTGATAATGCTAATCAATGCACAATTTAAAAATTATGAAGCAACAATCTCACAAAGCAAGTGAATATAGCAATGAATGTAGAGAGCAAGTAATAAGAGCAATGAAAATAGAGTAAGAAATAAGAGCAAGTAAACCAAACGCAAACACGGAGATTTGTTATCGAGGTTCGAGCACCCAGCTCTACTTCCCGCCTTCCCCAGAAGGATTCCAACCACTTCCACTATCACAAAGATGTCACAAATACACCGGAGTACCCAACTCCACAATCTCAAGTACAAGCAATCTCTGAGTAGTCAAAAGACCACAAACTCTCTCTTGCAAAATTCTCTTCCCTTACAAAGGTCCTTAGAGAAATAATGAGTAGGAATGAAGCTCTAGTGTGTAAGGAGAAAAGAAAATGAAATCAGAGAATTCTTGAAAGCACTTCAGAAAATGAGAGAGAATTTCAGCACAAAAACCAAGAAACCAAGTCTTTTGAAAGCCTTAAACTTTTAGAAATTTTGATAATTTTTTTGGTTCCAACCTCTCCCTAAACACCCCTATTTATAGAAGAGGGCTAGGGTTAGAAGATAAAACATATTTAAGGCTAATCAGAAAGTATTAGAACCAATACATGTCACTTAAACATAATTAAGTGAGAAAAGGACAAAAATAAACCAGCTCAGAAAACTAGTCGTTACTGTTCAAACGGCTAGCACGGTCGACCGGCCCGGTCGACCGCTAGTACAAAGAAAATAGCCGTTGCAGGCTACGGTCGACCGGCCCGGTCGACCCAAACAAACAGAGAGCTCTGCTCTCAGACTGGTCGACCGGGACGGTCGACCGTCCAAAGACTTCCAAACGTGCACAGATTTGTGCACGTCGGTCGACCGACCGGTCGACCGACTTCTAGCCAAGTCGACTTGTCAGAAGACTTAGTTGACTGGATGAAGTCTGGAATGGACAGAAAAATAGTTTTAAAAATATTTTGAAAAATCTTTTAACACTCCTAAAAATCACCAAAAATAGTTTTATCATTTTGCATTGATATATAAACATGTGGTAAAAAGTTTAGCTCAAATATCAATCAATATGAACTATTTTTGTCTCTTATCATTTTTACCAAAAACAAAAAACTGTATTTTCTAAAACTTGGATTTTGAATGAAAAATACGTTTTGTCCAAAACTCTTCCAAATACAAAAACATGATATTTAAACATTTTGAAGCATAATCCTATATTCATGAAACATATGTACATCAAAGTTTTTGTCATAAATTCCAATACCAAAATAAGTTTTGATAAAACACAAAACTTAAAACACATGATTATGTATATCAAAATAAGTTTGTAGGTTGAAGATTGTATACAAACTATTTATGTTAGGAAACAAGATGTGCGCAAAAACGTGTGTGATAGAGCTTCAAACCTATTCACTATTCTTTAATAAAATTCTAAACTAAAAGCAAATCTAATAAATTATCTTGAGCAATCTTGAAGTCTTGAGCCATGCGATGCCTTGCTAGAGCCTTCTCTTCTATGTTCCTTCCTTGATGTGCAAAAAGCCTTCTTTGCTTCATGAACCTAGAAATTCTTGCAATAGCTAAGCAATGGCCTCCAAATATGGTACTAACCTGAAACTTATCTAAACAAACTAATTAGTACCAAATAGCACTTATTTGTTTTGTTATCATCAAAACTCTAAACAATTGGAGAGTGTAACCTTTTGGCCAACAATCTCCCCCTTTTGATGATGACAAAACAAATATGCTATAAACAAAAGTATAGGGGAGGAGAAAGCTCCCCCTCAAATTATGCTATATTAAACAAAAAAAAAACCATGTAATTTGTAATTTGCAAGTAAACCTCATGAAACCAACAACCAAAAATACTTGCAAAACACTTAAAAACACTTGCAAAACACTTAAACTTAAATTACAAGAATTCATGAAAACACATCATAATCTCAAAACATATATAAACTCATATGGAATCAAAACCATATGAGCTCATATTTCCATACATAAACTCATTCTCCCCCTTTTTGTCATACATCAAAAAAGGTTAAGAAAACATTTATCAATAACACATACAACATTAAGTTCACCACAAATGAATGAAAATCTAGCAAAATCAAGTGGTTTAGTGAAAATATCGGCAAGTTGCAAATCCGTAAAAACATAATCAATATCTATATCTCCTTTCTCAAAATGATCTCTAAGAAAGTGATATCTAATCTCAATGTGCTTGGTCTTACTATGTTGATTTGCATTCTTTGTCATATGTATAGTACTAGTATTATCACAAAATATTTTTATATGGTTATAATGCAAATCATAATCAAGGAGAGTATGTTTCATCCAAAGGACTTGTGCACAACAAGCCCCCGCGGCAACATACTCCGCCTCGGCGGTTGAGAGAGCTACGGAAATTTTGTTTCCTAGAGGACCATGAAACAAGACAATTACCAAGAAATTGACATGTCCCACTAGTACTCTTTCTATCTACTCTACAACCCGCATAGTCGGCATCCGAATAACTCGTCATTGAGAAATCTCCGATTTTCGGATACCATAGACCCATTCCAATCGTTCCCTTAATATAACGAATAATGCGTTTTACCGCAATAAGATGGGACTCTTTGGGACACGATTGAAATCTAGCACAAAGACACACACTAAACATGATATCCGGCCTACTGGCCGTCAAATACAAAAGACTACCTATCATGCTTCTATACAATTTAATATCAACATTTTTACCTTGGTCATCCTTATCAAGCTTGGTAGTAGTTGCCATGGGAGTGTTGCAAACCTTTGAGTCTTCAAGTCCAAACTTCTTTATGAGTTCCTTTGCGTATTTGGCTTGACATATGAAGTTCCCATCTTGCAATTGCTTGATTTGGAGTCCAAGAAAGAAATTAAGCTCACCCATTGAAGACATTTCAAACTCACATTGCATAACCTTTTCAAATTCCTTGCATAAAAGCTCATTAGTAGAACCAAAAATTATATCATCAACATAAATTTGCACAATTAAAATATCATTATCAACATGCTTAGTGAATAGTGTTGTATCTACTTTGCCTTTAATAAAATCATTTGAAATGAGAAAACTAGAAAGCCTTTCATACCAAGCTCTTGGAGCTTGTTTCAATCCATACAAAGCTTTATCAAGTTTAAAAACAAAATCGGGATGAACATGATCAACAAAACCGGGAGGTTGAGCAACATAAACTTCTTCATTTATAAAACCATTCAAAAATGCACTTTTCACATCCATTTGAAAAAGTTTAAAATTTTTGAAAGATGCAAAAACTAGTGTCATCCGTATGGCTTCAAGCCGTGCTACGGGTGCAAAGGTCTCCTCAAAGTCAATTCCCTCAACTTGAGTGTAACCTTGGGCCACTAACCTAGCCTTATTCCTAATCACATTTCCGGACTCATCCATCTTGTTTCTAAAAATTCACTTAGTACCAATTATTGGTCTATCGTGGGGCCTAGGAACAAGGTGCCAAACTTGGTTGCGCTCAAATTGATTGAGTTCCTCTTGCATGGCTAGCAACCAATATGAGTCCGCCTCGGCTTCGAGGATGCTTTTGGGTTCAAAATGAGAAATGAAAGCAAAATTACCACATAGGTCATGGAGTTTGGAGCGAGTTGTTACCCCTTTAGATGCATCACCTAAGATGAGCTCCTTAGGATGATTTGTGGCATATCTCCAAGCTTTAAGAAGCGGTTGAGAGCTTTCCTCTTTATCCTCTTGAACGTCACCAATTGGTTCTTGCTTATCATCTTGAGCGGGTGAGTCCTTCAAGGATAGTCTCTCCATGTCTTCACCTAATGGTTCAATCTCTATAACATTCTCAACAAACACATTAGATTCTTCAAATTTAACATGCATGGATTCTTCGATGGTAAGTGAAGATCTATTGAATACTCTATAAGCTTTACTAGTTGTAGAATATCCAACAAAGATTGCTTCATAAGCCTTAGCATCAAATTTACTCAAGTTATCTTTAGTGTTCAAAACAAAACACTTGCATCCAAAAACTTTGAAATATGAAACATTAGGTTTTCTAGAATGATACATTTCAAAAGATGTTTTGGAAGAATTTTTACATAAATAAATACGATTTGATATATAGCATGTGGTGTTTACGGCCTCGGCCCATAGATAATGAGGGAGGTCATACTCACTTATCATTGTCCTAGCCATCTCTTGAAGAGTTCTATTTTTCCTTTCTACAACTCCATTTTGTTGTGGAGTTCTAGGACAAGACATTTCATGCTTAATTCCCTTTTCATCACAATAAGTCATGAAGAGTTGGTTAACAAACTCACCACCTCTATCACTCCTTATTCTCAAAATCGAAAAACCTTTTTCTTTTTCAACCCTTTTTCGAAAAATTTTGAAATGAGAGAAAGTTTGATCTTTGTGTTCCAAGAAGAAAACCCAAGTGAAACGGGAAAAATCATCAACTAAAACAAATGCAAATCTACTACCATTTAAGCTCTTAGTTTTAGTAGGTCCAAAAAGATCCATATGAATTAATTCTAAAGGCCTAGTTGACATGATATCCTTGATTGGTTTGAAGGAAGACTTGGTTTGTTTCCCAAGTTGGCACGCACCACAAATGCGGTCTTTCTCAAACTTCAAGCAAGGTATACCCTTCACCAAATTCTTAGAATTAATCCTAGAAAGATGGTCAAAAGATGCATGTCCTAATCTTCTATGCCAAAGTCAAGAATTTTCATCAAAAGCATTTAAGCATTTAGTAGAACATTCTACATTAAGCATGTCAATAATATAAACATTATCATCACGAAAACCGGTAAGAATACAATCATTGGATTTAATATCATAAATCTTGCAAGAAGTATCATCAAAAACAACTTTAAGTCCACGATCACAAAATTGACTAATACTAAGCAAATTATGTTTCAAACCATCAACAAGTACAACATTTTCTATAATGGGAGATGCACCAATTTGAATGTTACCTATACCGATGATAGTGCCTTTGGAGTCATCCCCGAAGGTGACGGAGCCACCTTCCTCGTACTTGATAGGGTTGTAAAGTTATTGATATCCCACGTCATATGTCTTGAACAACCACTATCAAGGTACCACCGCTCCCTACGTCTTGGAGCCTTGGTGTGTACCTACATCAAATAATTTAGGACTTGATTTTGGTACCCACATTTTCTTGGGTCCTAGAGGGTTAGTTTCATTAACCCAAACAAGATTATTTGATCTATTAACTTGGTCATAGCAAAATTTAGCTAAATGTCCATTCTTACCACAATATGTGCATCTATATACTCTACCATATTTAAAAGCATAGTGAGTGTGTGATTTGTGAGCATGAGAGTTGTGAGCATGAAAAGATTTAGCATGAGAAGTGTTATGTGTAGTGTGAGCATGTGAATTTTTAGCATGAGAGGTGTGCTTTTTGGAAAACTTTTCTTCAAGTTTCTTAGTGTTAAAAGCAAAATCTTTCAAAACTTTTTCAAAATCAACCATTTTAGTTTTTAGAGAGGAAATTTCTTTTTCATCAACAAAAGGAGATTTTCCTTTACAAGAAACCTTGTAGGCATAAACTCATTTTGAATAGAAATAAGATTAGAAGAAATATCATCCTTTTCTTTAGAAACCATAGCAAGTTGATTTTTGAGAAAAGCAACTTCTTTTTGCAATTTAAGACATTCAATCTTCTTATTATCATAAGTTTCAGAAAGTTCAACAAAGGCATGAACAAGAACTTCCTTACTTAATTCATCATCTTCATCATCAAGAGGTTGAGGGGTTACCTTTGGTGTGTTTGCCATGAAACACATATTCGCTACATCCGCCTCTTCCTCGGACTCGCTTTCGAATCCCAAGTTGCCTTGTACGCTTTCTTTTCTTCCGATTTCTTTGGCTTGAAGGAGGAGGTCATCTTCTTCTTGAACTCCGGGCAATCCGCCATGATGTGTCCGGGCTTTCGGCAATTGTAGCATATAATTCTCCTCTCCTCTTTGCCTTCAAATTTCCTTCGGAAGTTGAGCTTGTTCCTCCGGTACATTCTCTTCACATTGCGAACAAGTAGTGATAGCTCCTCATCTATCTTCTTCATCGTCTTCAAGAGTGGATGAAGACTTGAAGGCCAAGGATTTCTTCTTTAGTGGAGCGGCCTCTTCTCTTGCTTTCTTTTCCATCTCATGGGTCTTTAAGTTCCCAATTAGACTAATGAGGTCCATCTCGTCCTTGTCGTTTAATTCCTTCAAGGTGGTGGCCTTTATCTCCCATGATGTAGGAAGAGCCCGAATCACTTTCCGCACCTTTTGATCATTGGAAATCTCATCACCTAAAGAAGAAAGACCATTGGTGATTTTAGTAAATCGAGTAATCATACAATCAATAGATTCATCATCAATCATTTTAAAAGACTCATATTGGGACCTTAAGAGATCTATCTTAGCTCTCTTGACTTGTGAAGTCCCTTCGTGAGTGACCAATAAATGTTGCAAATCTCATAGGCGGATTGGCAATGAATTACCCGTGTAAGGTCATCCTCATTCAAGGCGGTTAAGAGGGAATTTTGGGCCTTGGAGTTAGCCTCATATTCTCTAAAGTTGAAGTCGGTCCATGTGCTCTCATCACTATCGGGTGCAACATAGGGTTTGGTCAATGATTTAGCCACTAAGCTACATAAGGATTGCAAAAAGATAGTCATCCTAACCTTCCAAATAGGAAGTTGAGTCCATCCAATTTAGGAGGGGTTTTGATGTTATCGGCCATGTTTACTAGTGATGACAAATGGAATGCAAATGTTGATTAGCAAATTTTAAGGATCTCTCTATGGATGTTAAGCCAAAACCTAGAGTCCAAGCTCTGATACCAATTGAAAATCACCTAGAGGGGGGGTGAATAGGTGATAATGCTAATCAATGCACAATTTAAAAATTATGAAGCAACAATCTCACAAAGCAAGTGAATATAGCAATGAATGTAGAGAGCAAGTAATAAGAGCAATGAAAATAGAGCAAGAAATAAGAGCAAGTAAACCAAACGCAAACACGGAGATTTGTTATCGAGGTTCGAGCACCCAGCTCTACTTCCCGCCTTCCCCAGAAGGATTCCAACCACTTCCACTATCACAAAGATGTCACAAATACACCAGAGTACCCAACTCTACAATCTCAAGTACAAGCAATCTCTGAGTAGTTAAAAGACCACAAACTCTCTCTTGCAAAATTCTCTTCCCTTACAAAGGTCCTTAGAGAAATAATGAGTAGGAATGAAGCTCTAGTGTGTAAGGAGAAAAGAAAATGAAATCAGAGAATTCTTGAAAGCACTTCAGAAAATGAGAGAGAATTTCAGCACAAAAACAAAAAACCAAGTCTTTTTGAAAGCCTTAAACTTTTGGAAATTTTGATAATTTTTCTGGTTTCCAACCTCTCCCTAAACACCCCTATTTATAGAAGAGGGCTAGGGTTAGGAGATAAAACATATTTAAGGCTAATCAGAAAGTATTAGAACCAATACATGTCACTTAAACATAATTAAGTGAGAAAAGGACAAAAATAAACCAGCTCAGAAAACTAGCCGTTACTGTTCAAACGGCTAGCACGGTCGATCGGCCCGGTCGACCGCTAGTACAAAGAAAATAGCCGTTGTAGGCTACGGTCAACCGGCCCGGTCGACCCAAACAAACAGAGAGCTCTGCTCTCAGACTGGTCGACCGGGACGGTCGACCGTCCAAAGACTTTCAAACGTGCACAGATTTGTGCACGTCGGTCGACCGACCTGGTCGACCGACTTCTAGCCAAGTCGACTTGTCAGAAAACTTAGTCGACTGGATGAAGTCTGGAATGGACAGAAAAATAGTTTTAAAAATATTTTGAAAAATCTTTTAACACTCCTAAAAATCACCAAAAATAGTTTTATCATTTTGCATTGATATATAAACATGTGGTAAAAAGTTTAGCTCAAATATCAATCAATATGAACTATTTTTGTCACTTATCATTTTTACCAAAAACCAAAAACTGTATTTTCTAAAACTTGGATTTTGAATGAAAAATACGTTTTGTCCAAAACTCTTCCAAATACAAAAACATGATATTTAACATTTTGAAGCATAATCCTATATTCATGAAACATATGTACATCAAAGTTTTTGTCATAAATTCCAATACCAAAATAAGTTTTGATAAAACACAAAACTTAAAACACATGATTATGTATATCAAAATAAGTTTGTAGGTTGAAGATTGTATACAAACTATTTATGTTAGGAAACAAGATGTGCGCAAAAACGTGTGTGATAGAGCTTCAAACCTATTCACTATTCTTTAACAAAATTCTAAACTAAAAGCAAATCTAATAAATTATCTTGAGCAATCTTGAAGTCTTGAGCCATGCGATGCCTTGCTAGAGCCTTCTCTTCTATGTTCCTTCCTTGATGTGCAAAAAGCCTTCTTTACTTCATGAACCTAGAAATTCTTGCAATAGCTAAGCAATGGCCTCCAAATATGGTACTAACCTGAAACTTATCTAAACAAACTAATTAGTACCAAATAGCACTTATTTGTTTTGTTATCATCAAAACTCTAAACAATTGGAGAGTGTAACCTTTTGGGCCAACAAAATCTTCATGTTTTTTTATTTAAAAGATCACCTTTTCCAAAACCTTCTCTTAGTTTTCAATTTTTCTTTCAATCACTTTCTCACTCTCCATTCTCTTTTTCAACATAAAAAATACTAACACCATTCTTCTTTGCTTTTAAACAAAAATACCTAAAAGCTTTCATCGCATTCCTCCTCGTGAACATGACCCGTTAGCCCAAGGCTAGACGGTAATTCTCACTGCTTTCACTTTCAATAATTTTTTGCGTTGTTGTCGAGGAGGGAACGGTGTAATTGTTTGTTAACAAGTTTAGTGTCTTATTTCAAGGACTTCAAGGAATCAGATTTAGCGCTCAAGCCTTGTAGGAAGATTTACTATTCTGTACCCCTACTCTAGAAAGTAGGAAACTAAATTTGAAGAAATTCTAGCGCAAAAGCTTGAAATTTTTGGAGTACTAAAAACTTTTTTTTGCACGACATATCGCTTCGTAAAAATACAATTTTTGTGTATTATTTCTGCTATATCTGATACTCACACTCCCTATTTTAATCCAACAGTAATCTCATTGATTATCAATTGCTTAAAAAACGTATAGACTTGCATTCTAGGCATTTATCTAAGTACGTTTATTTTACAATTATTATTGAAGATAGCTGGAGATAAGGTACATATGCATAGCATATAGTTTAGGAAACATTCTTGAGTGATATTTGCTTGTGAATGTTACTTTTCTATATTTTGTACATTTTGCACAATTAATCTTAAGGGCAAAACCCAAATCAAGATAAGGTGGCGAAGTCATTACCCTTTCTTAGCCCACAAACCATCTCCAAGCACGCACATCCTAAGCCTAATTTAAAATCTAATAGAAGTTGGTCTTAGGGACATCTCAAACTCAATAGAAGATTATCCTAAGGGGGAAGGTTAGAATTTCAGTCCTACCAAATCAGTGTCTAAGGACAGAGATTGAGGGGCAAAACCCCGAAGGCTGGTGGTTTGTCTTAATTAGGCCCGTCGCTTTTGCACAGATACCTCCCACCAATCTTGCCCTAACCTGGCTGATTAGCTTGTGGTCAAAATCTGCATTATACCTCTTATGGACAATTAACTAGTTAGGAGTTGTCTAGGTCAAGGTTATCTTAGACTAGACTTGATTATTTATTCTTGTTGACTATTGGTGAACTTGTTTGTGGTAGTGTTTGTGTATGCAAGTGTGATTAAGAAACCCTAATTCATCTAGGTTAACTAGAAACACATCACCTCCCAAGTTTGAATCAAGACCAGATTCAGTTATGGCTCAACCGACATCTTTGCAGGATAGGTTCTATCCCCTTAGAACCTCACTTCTATCTTCATCTAACTTCCATCGGTTGGTGAACACAACTTTGAGCTTAAGCCTCAGTTCATCAACACACTCCCTAAGTTTCATGGCTTAGAGTTGAAGATGCTTACTACTTCATAAAAGAATTTAAGGAAGTATACTTAATGATGCACCTTATAGATGATGCTATTAAGTTGAGATTTGTCCCATTTGCTCTTAAGGACTTAGCCAAGAAATGGCTTTACAGCTTAGCAGTCGACTCTATCACATCTTGGGATGGTTTCATCAAGGTCTTCTTGAAGAAATTCTATCCAATTCATAAGATCGCTCTCATTGCAAAAACATCATGAAGTTCAAGCAAGAACCTAGTGAACCATTTTGGAGGTACTTTGAATGCTTCAATAACCTCCTTGTCCAATATTCTCATCATAGAATAGAGAAATGGCGACAATGCCAAATTCTTTATGACGGTTTAGACTACTCAACCAAGGCCCTCTTAGAAACCATATGCCAAGGGGGTTCTTGCGAAAGGATGAGAATGAAGGATGAGATTTATATGTGGATCTAGCTGAAAAGACCATCCAATGGGAACCAACTAGTAAACTAGGAATTCAAACTTATCTCTTCAAAAGGAGGCCTTCATTCAATTGAATCATCCATAGATAACGAGGCTAAAATAACTAACCTAGCGAGAAGACTGAAAGTTTTAGAAACTAAGGAACCAAGTCCTGTCAATCAAGTTAGCCCAAACCAATTTTAACTTTAGGCAGTACTTACTGTCAAGCCAGGAATCATGTATTTGAGGAGTGTTCTGTGTTTCTAACTCAACAACACTTTTCAGAATTGATGAATGCGACCTTTTCAAGGTCGAACAATAATCCCTACGCACCAACGTACAATTCTGGCCAGAGAAATCACCCGAATTTCTCATGAAGCTCAAACAACAATGACAACTCACGGTCAAACCATGCAAGTCACTTCTATCATTTCAATAATTCTTCCAATAATTAACCCAACTTTTCTAATTACCATCATAATTCTCCCAACCATCCGCGCAATTTTTCAAACTATCAACAAAATTTTCCCAACCAAGCTCCACAATCTTCCTTCCAGAGTCCTCAACTAGTAAGGAGAATGACTGATTTTGAGAGAAACGTGAAAAGGTATATGAAGAAAAACCAAGATTCTCTCATGCAAACTATACAGAGGCTAGAGGTTCAAATGAGCCAATTAGCCAATCCACAGAATGAGAGGCAAAAGGGTATCTTGCCCAGTTAACCAGTAATGAATCCTAAGAATTCTCAACAAGCTCATTTAGCTGAGGATCAGTCATTGAACCAATGTAATGTTGTTCATACATTGAGGTCGTGAAAGAAAGTTGATAATCAAGTGCTAACACCATCAAATTCCATTCAGCACAACCACACTCAAGCATCCACCTTATCTAAACCCAATCCTTCCAAATCTGACGAATCTGAAACGGATAAGTCAACTAGTCAGGTGCAGTAGCCTATAGTATCATTTCCTAATAGGCTGAAAAACAACAAGCAAAATCCACACATGGATAAGATAATTGAGATTTTCAATCAAGTGAAGATAAATGTGCCACTTCTTGATGCCATTCAACAAGTCCCATCTTATGCAAAATTTCTTAAGGACATGTGCACCAAGAAAAGAAAGACTATTGTACCCAAGAAAGTCTTTTTAGCCACTAACATTAGTGAGTAACCACTAACATTAGTGAGCTATTATCAGGTCTGATCCCTGTCAAGTATAAGGATCCAGGTTGTCCCATCATTGCCTGCACCATCGGACAAACCGAGATCAGTTGTGCACTTCTTGACTTGGGAGCAAGTATCAACTTGTTCCCATTCTCAGTTTATCAACAATTTGGATTACGCGATCTTAGTTTAACTCGAGTCACTATCCAACTGGCTGACCGTTCAGTGAAAGTTCTCAAGGGGAAAATTAATGAAGTCCTTATCTAGGTCGGGGAGTTTGTCTACCCCGTTGACTTCATAGTTCTAGAGACACAACCTATGTCCAATCTTAGGGCTCAAACTCCTGTTATCCTAGGGCTACCATTCCTTACTACTGCTAATGCCGTTATAATTGTAGGAATATGTCCATGAGGTTAACCTCTGAGGACATGATAAGAGAAGTCAATGTCTTCAACCTAGGAAAGCAACCCCGTGATGCTGAGGATCAAACATTTGAAGTCAACCTCGTTGAGAACTTGACAAGTGACATGGAGAAGAATTAGAATTAGAAACTGAGTGTGACTTCTAGTTAGAATATGATGACTTTGATCTTGATCAGGTTGCCGAGTCTGCTTGAATTGGGCTCGAAACCCTATTTCACCAAATGTGGAGCCAATAAATTTTACTCATCCTTCCAGTAAGCCTCCCCTCCTTTAGAATTGAAAGCCTTACCTGCGCATCTCAAGTACGTCTATCTAGGCCAACAAGAGACCTTTTGTGTCATTATCGCGTCCCATTTAAATGACTGGTAAGAAGAAAATCTTAAAGCAATTCTGAGAAAACATAGGAAAGCCATTGGTTGGACTATGACCGATATAAAGGGATTGAGTCCATTCATAATTCAACATTGCATTCATCTCAATGAAGATGCAACACCAAAAAGACCCGCGGCGTAGGTTAAACCCTATAATACAAGAGGCTGTTCATGCTGAAATTGTGAAACCCTTAGACAATGGGATAATCTATCCAATTTCTGGTAGCCAATGAGTCAGTCCTGTCTACGCGGTTTCAAAGAAATCCGGTTTCACCGTGATGAAAAATGAGAACAAAGAGTTGGTCCAAACACGACTTCCCACGAAAATTCGAGTTTGCATTGACGATAGGAAGCTTAATTCTACGACTCGTAAGGACCATTTCCCACTTCCCTTCATTGATCAAATGCTTGAACGTTTGGCGGGCCACGAGTATTACTGTTTCTTGGATGGTTACTTGGGGTATAGTCAGATTTCTATTGCTCCTGAGGACCAAAAAAAGACTACATTCACATGTCCATTTGGGACATTTGCTTATCATTGAATACCTTTCGGCTTGTGCAATGCCCCAGCAGCGTTTTAACATTGCATGTTGAGTCTTTTTTCTGATATGGTAGAACAATTTTTAGAAATCTTTATGGATGATTTCTCCATCTACGGAGATTCATTCATTCAATGTCTCCACCATTTATAACTTGTCCTCTAACGTTGTGCTGAGAAAAATCTGATACTGAACTGGGAAAAATTCCACTTCATGGTAAGACATGAAATTGCCTTGGGTAATGAAATCTTCAAGAAAGAAATTGAAGTGGATAGAGCCAAGATTGAGGTTATTGCTAAGCTTCCCATGCCCAAATGCGTGAAGGATATTCGATCCTTCTTAGGACACGCAAGTTTCTACCTAAGATTTATCAAGGATTTTGGCAAGATTGTTTGACTAATCTGTTAGCTAAGGACGTGTCCTTCACTTTTGATGCTGAATGTATGAATTCTTGAAAAAAGCTTAAGAAAGAGCTTATTTCTGCACCAATCATATCTACACCAGATTAGTCTAAGCCATTCGAAATCATGTGTTACGCTTTTGATTTTGTAATAGGCGCTGTTCTAGGACAACGCATTGATAACAAGAAGCACGTGATCTACTACTCTAGTAGGACTCTCAAACGATGCTCAAATGAACTACACTACTACTGAGAAGGAATTCTTGGCAGTAGTGTTTGCCTTAGAGAAATCTTGTGCCTACCTACTAAGGTCCAAACCACAATTTTCACCGATCATTCTGCACTTAGGTACCTCATGATGAAGAAGGATGCCAAGGCCTGACTCACGTTGGATCCTCTTTCTTCAAGAACTTGATCTTGAGATTCGAGATAAGAAAGGCGTAGAAAATGTCATTGCTGACCATCTCTCGTGATTCCCAAACTCTCCATACAACGAATTGCCCATAAATGAGGACTTTCCTGGTAAAAAATCTTAGCCGTCTTTAGGGAACCTTAGTTTGCAGATATAGAGAATTAAAAAGACACAAAACAAACTCCTTCTCATTGGTCTAAAAATGATATATACCAGTTCTTATCTCAAGTTTGGTATTTCTTTTGTGAGGAACCGTATCTTTTTAAGTACTGCTGATCAAATTATTAGGAGATGCATTCCCGATGAAGAAAGTAAGAGTGTTTTATCCTTCTGTCACGAACTTGCATCCGGCGGACACTTTGGTCCCCGCAAGACTGCTGAAAAAGTGCTGCAAAATGGGTTATATTGGCCCACTTTGTTCAAAGATGCTTATGAATTTTGCAAGACGTGCCTAGATGACAAATGGTAGGAAGGATCTCGAAACGAGATATGATGCCTCTCAACCTAATTCTAGAAATAGAACTCTTTGATGTTTGAGGCCTCGACTTTATGGGTCCATTTCCTAATTCATTTGGAAACCAATACATATTAATTGATGTGGACTATGTGTCCAAGTGGTAGAAGCCATTCCAAGTAAAACTAATGATAACAAAGTTGTCATAAAGCTTTTGAAAGAGAACATTTTCTCACGCTTCGGAACCCCTCGTGCTATCATCAGTGATAATGGTACTCACTTTTGCAATAGATCCTCTGAAGCTCTTATGCGAAAGTATGCTATAACTCACAAGTTTTCACACCTTATCATCCTCAAACCAATGGGCAGCTTGAGGTCTCCAATAGACAAATAAAGCTTATTTTGGAGAAGACTGTGAAGTAAAACTAGAAAGATTGGTCCACCAAACTTGTAGATGCCCTATGGGCCTACAGGACCGCTTTCAAGACGATTCTAGGGATGTCTCTTTATAGGTTAGTCTTTGGGAAGGCTTGCCACCTACCCGTGAGTTAGAGCACCGGGCCTTATGGGCAATTAAGCAGCTGAATTTCGACTTGACAAAGGCCGGTGATCTTCAAAAATTACATATTTTCGAATTAGAGAAGTTGAGAAATGAGGCCTATGAAAATGCTAAGATCACTAAAGATAGAGTTAAGAATTTTCATGATAAACACACATAAGGAAAACATTTATCCCTAGACAAAAAGTCTTATTCTATAATTCTAGGCTTCATCTTTTTTCAGAAAATCTAAAATCAAGATGTCTGGGCCATTCGTTGCAAAAACCGTTATTTCCACACGTTAGTGTAGAGATCAGTGACATCAAGAATGAAAATAACTTTAAGGTAAATGGTCAACACCTTAAATCTTTCTTGAAATCAGTGCTGGTAAATGAAACGGCTATGGGTCTTTCAACCCAGTGTATCGGTAACTTTCCTCTTTTGCATTCCATTTCATGCATCTATACATTTCTTTCATATATTGAGGACAATGCATGAGATAAGTATGAGGGAGGACTAACATGACTAATATAAGTAAAAAAAGAGAGAAAAATATATATATAAAAGAAACTTTTCGAAAGAAAAGAACAATATTTTGATATATTTTTTGTATGAAATTAACTCAATTTTAAGGAATAGGAAAATCATAATTAGGATTTCTTATACCTGATCAAAATAAGATGACTTGTTTGATTTTTAGGGCTAGGAAGAAAATTAGTGAAAGTAATTTAGTCTTGATCTTTACCTTGAAGAAATATGCACACTTTATACACACACACACACTCGGGGTTCAAAACAAAAATTATGCCTTATAAAAAAAAGAAGAAAAAAACATATATATATATATATATATATATATATCTATGAAAAATAAACAAATCTAATTATTGATTAGCTAGGTGCTTTGGCCTAAGCAAGCCTTGGTATTTATGCAAAAGATGATTAGATAAGTTTGAAAAAAAATATATATAAATTCTAGAGAATAATGTATAGGATTGAAGCTCAAGTTTTGTAAGTGAAAAATAAAATGATATTGAAGAGAGTTTTGACTCAAAAACTTCAGAGAAAAGAGAGAATTTTGAGCACAAAAACTGAGAGCAAAAACTTCTTTTGAATAAACTCAAACTTTGATTTCTTTGGCAAAAATTGTTGTGTTCTTCTCAACCCTAATCATCCCTATTTGTAGGATAAAGGTAGGGACTAAAAGGTAAACTGTTATTATGAATAATCAGGAAAGATTAGACCAAATCCAGCCCTCAAATTCATTTAGAGAAGAAAAAACACGTTTTTAAAACGTGTTTAAAAAACTAGCCGTTCAGGCTGAAAATTAGCTCACGGTCGACCGGCCGATCGACCGGTTTTCAAAAATATATGACCGTTGCCAGCCCACGGTCGACCGTCCGGTCGACCGTCCCAAACAGAGACTAAAGTGCTTTTCAATCAGCCGAAGCTCGGTCGACCGATATGGGTCCGGTCGACTGCCCGGTCGACCAGTTAACGTGCACACATGCACACACCCAAATGGCCAGAAGCGCGGTCGACCGCCCCGGTCGACCGTTCTGACATGAAACAAAGCCGGTCGACCGTCGGTCGACCGCAACAGGTCAAAACAGTTTATATTTTAGAATATTTTTGAAGATCTAATAATTTTCAAAAATAATTTTTGGTCAAGAATTGATACACTACATAAAATAGAGTTTGCAAATATTAAAATAGGTTTATAGAAATATTTTATATAAAGGAAGAAATATCTTTTGAAAAACATGTGCAAAATCTTGTGTGTGGGGAAAAATGAGCTTCAACACTATACACTATTTTAACAAACTAAAGTATAAAAGAAGTCTCCGAGCCGCGTTACGCCAAGCTAGAGCCTCCTCTCCTATGAAAATGTCCTCTTGCGCCATTAACCTATCAACATGCTTTTAGCGCCATTATCCTTGCAATATGCTTAAAAGCCATCAAGACTTGTACAAACCTGAAACTCATTCTAAAATAACTTATTTGTACCAAATAGCTTCTATGTGTTTTGTTATCATCAAAACTTAAACAAATAGAGAGTGTAACCTTTTGGGCCAACACAACACACACACACACACATATAAGAGCAATAAGAGCGATGCAAGATATAAGAGATATCAGAAGGATATGTTTTAAGTTTCGAGCGCCAAGCTCTACATTCCCACCTTCATCTAAAAGGATTTCAACTCTCTTCGCTAAACAACTCCACAAAGGATACAATCTCTTACACAAGAGGATGGCACAAAGTTCATACGCCTCTACATAAGAGGGAAGGCACAAAGCCAAGAAGAAAACAGGCACAATACTTAGTGATCACAAAGATCACAAATAATACCTCTCACAATACAAGATCCTAGATAGATTTTACAATGAATAGCTCAAGCTTGTGAGAAAACAAATATTTTGAAATGAAGCACAAAAGAAAACAATTGGAAAAACTTTTTGAAGATATAGAAACAAGAAACTTAAAACTTGAATTTCTTAAAACTTGAAATCATTGATTTTTCAGAATTTGAAATACAACAGAGATGTGGATTTGGAGCACAAAAACTTTTTAAAAACTTATTGAAAAACTTTGTTGAAAGTGGGAATATTAGCTCTTAAAAATCTAGGTAAAAAACACCCCCAAAACCCCATTTATATAAGCTTTAGAAAAAACTAGTCGTTAGGGGTTAAATAATGCTAGAAATGTCCGGTCGGTCGACCGGGCGGTCGACCACCAACAATCAGATTTTTTTTTTACCATTTGGGGTTTTCGGTTGACTGAGAAACCAAAAATCTCTGCAAACATTATCGGTTGACCAATCAGTTGGTTGATCTCTACTGCCGTCGATCGATCGGTCGACCGAGATCTAGTTTTCTTGGGCTTGTGCACGTCTATGCACATCGGTGAACCGTGTGGTTGACCGTCGGAGAAAATGAGCTTTGCGGTCGACCGCTCAGCCCAAAAACCATATTTAAAATATTTAAACATCTTTTTAAATCCCCATTTAAATTTCAATAAATCTTAGTAAATTCAACAAAAATAAGTACCTATAAATACAATGAAGTATAAATATGTGTGATAAAAAATTAATACATATTAAAAACATATGAACTTGCTTTTGAGGCAAAGAAATTCAATCTTAAAACAAAAACTGTATTTTTCTAAAAACTAAACTTTGAAACAGAAACACATTTTTCCAAAACACCATAAATACAAAAACAAGTTTTTCCAAGCTCTTTTGAAGCTCAATGTATATGGATAGAATCCAATATATATATAAAATAATGTGAACTTATTTTTGATAAAATTTAACATAAGACTACGAAAACGTAAATTTGTCAAACCGAAACCCAAAACTCATCAAAACAAATTTCTTTGAAAAAATAAAGCTCTAATATATGTGAATAGAATCCAACACATATTTCAAACTATAAAACTTATTCGTTTGAGATATAAACTATATAAATACGTGATATTAGCTTACAACACAAAGTGTAGAATCTTTCACAAAATGATATTGTTTATACTCAATTTCTTAAAAACCAAGATACCAAATGTTTTGTTCTTGAAATCTAATATCAAGCTTTGTGTGTGTGTGAGCTTGAGCAATCAAAACTAATTTATTCCATACAAAAGATCTAAACTCATAAACTCTAAACTCAAGTCTTCTTGAAGATTTTCTTCTCCATGTAAACTAGATTCAAACTTGATTTTTTTGAGTTAGGCTCCTCTTAAGTACTAGATATGATATTTATGCTTGAACTCTTGAATCCATATAAGCATAATATACAATGTATAGATGGAGATGTTAAGCTCCCCTACACATGTATACGATATAGAGAAGAGAGATCAATCCCTCCTTTATATAATACACTCATCATAAATTTACATATAGAAAACGTAAAGTTAACTTTCTTGCATATAAGCAACACATATCAAAAGTAAATTTTGAGAATAATTGAAATTTTGATTTTCTAAACCAATTGAAAGAATAATACTAATAATTAAATATTGCATGCAACATGAGAATAGATAAGAGATAATTGCATAAAAAATCTTAAACAATCAATCTCAAATAAATAACTCAAAATTCTTCTCCCTCTTTTTGTCATTCACCAAAAAGGGATACTAATTGTAAAATAATTTTAAATATGATATCAATTTAATAGAAAATGAAAGTGCATGTTACTGATCTTGAAATTCTAAATAATTTTAAAAAGTAGGTACCAATTGTGATAATTAATAATAATTGAAAATATGAGCTGTTAAAATATTTTTCTCAAATAGTAGAGAATAAGATACCAATTAAAATTTAAATTAAGAAAGTTGTCTCCCTTTTTGAAACAATCACAAAATCAATACATAAGCTTTGAAAAGTGATATCAGTAGAAAGTGATGCTAAACTAGGATATCAAATAAAATGATTACCAATTTAAAATGAACATATGCTTAACATGAAATCAATTGTGCTATAAAAACATGTATGAATATTGTTAAAACATGCACAATCAGCCACATATATGTATGATACCAATCAAATTTTAATACTATTTGAAACTATGAGGCATACATATATAGATAAATAAGAATGAGTACAGAAATCAAATATCATGAGAATCATATATATAACTCATTTAAATCACCTACCTACATGCACATATTGAAGGAATAGTTATTTATGCATATGCAAGACATGATTATCCACCAACCTCCTACTAAAGGTAGATATTTTCAAAAATAATAATTTAAAAATAGTTGAGTATAAATTAAAAATATTACCAATTGAAGAATAAAATAACTAATTTGAAATAGTTTTGAAAACTAGTTCAAGATTCTTCAAATAAGAAACCAATTAAATATCTCATGAAACACATAATTACATAAGAATTATCACTCAAAATCTATATCACACATATATGTTCATGGATATAAAACCGTAAACAAGGTATAGAGTATACAAGAATCATATAAATAACACATTAATGAAAGCAATAATCCTTTAAATAACTCATCAAAGCTCGAATAAAATTATTTTTAGAACTTTAACATATTTAAACTAGATTTGTAAAAACATGAAAACATGAAAGACAAATCAAGAAAATTCTTTTTCACCAAAAAATATCAAGATTAGTATAGATAATAAACTCAAATCATTAAAATATATTCACCATCAAGATATTCAATAAGCATAAGAAGATGTAAGATAAACTTTATGTATGTAAATTTTATCAAAACTAATGTATACATATATATCCAAACATAATTGAGTGCATAATAGAGCATATGTCATAAAAATCAACTGTCTTAAGGATGTTACATGTATATCACATAGTTTTAATAAGATTTACGAATACATGAAACTAAATCAAATGGAAACAATCTTATAAGAGATTAAACCTGAATTTCAAGAAAGTTATACGAAAACTATATTAAAACAAAAGCATTTTCAATGAGTTACATATACAAATGTAAAAATTATCAAAACTAGGATATACACATACAGCTAAACAATAATTGAGTACACAAAGAGCATGAATCATATTAGGCACACAAATAAAAGTGTATCTCAAATTCTATACAAGTATATTACAATTTCTAACAAGATCGCATTTAAACATATAATCAAAACATGCAAATATGATATGCTAAAAAAATCATTTAACATAATATGGAGGATAGAGATAGTTATCAAACCGATAGAATTAATCTCCATTCTTCCAAAACTAGGTGGTCCTTCTACCAAAACTCCTTGAACAATATTTAGTCCACCAGGATCCGATAGCATCCATCACCAAGGCATCATTCCTCGCACGTCTTATGAGAGCCTACACCTCTATCAAAAACCAAATTTTGGTATACAAATGATCGGTCACATATATTGCATATATATTATCACATTACCATGTTTATTATCTAATAAATCATATTAATAAGTCTTATTTTTCTTTATAAAATGCAGGCCTATTGCTAAAGGAAAGGGAAGAGAAACGAGCCAAAAAGCCCATCAAAATTCGACTTAATTCACAATTAATTTGAAATTAGAAAATCAGGACAGATCATGACAAATTAGAGAAGTTAAAAATCGTTAAAACAAATCTTTCCAAATCAATTAGTTAAAACCAAAGATCAAAGACAGTTTCGTCAAATTCAGGAGCCGAAACGGGAAATTTAGAACCAGATAAGGGGATGTCAACAAACGAGGAGTTGTACCCCCGGGTGTGGCCACCTGGCCCCACTCAGGCCGCTGAAATGCGCTAGAGCCGAATTTTCGCGGCTTTGTTGTGTCAGTTGGGGGAGGGTTTGCTCCCCCTATCTCCGTATGCCCTCTCCCGTTTGGTTTTTTCTATAAATACTGCATTTTTCAGAGAAGAAGGGACTGAAAATTAGTTTAAGTTTTTCTCTATTTTTAGACTTTAGGTTTTTTATTGGATAGTATTGAGAAGTTGTATCTCTATTTTTCAATTTGTAGTTCAGTCTAAATACCAGTGAGAGAGAGGAAAAGAGTGATTGTAATCTAAAGTTGAAGTAACATCAATAAAGGATCAAGATTTCTCTTCTTCTATAGTTCACAAGTATGTCTCATTTCATTTACATTTCTTACTTTACCTTAATTATGAGCAGCTAAATTCATTTTTCTAGGCTTACTATCATCTCCTTCTTCGATCCGTCTTGTTTTGAATGGTTTTGATGTAAAGAACCCAATGGATTCATATGTGTGTCTTAAACTAAGCTTTTCTCTTTGAAAGTTTTCTTGAAGGCATATGAGGATGGGTTTGAATTTCTAAACTTCTATTTCTTTTAAAACATCACTTGAACTTGTTTATATTTCATACTTGAAAGACAACTTGATGATTTAACATTTAGTTCAAGAGGATTTCTTAAGAAAAGAGTTAAACTTTTCCAAACAATCTTATTTGCTTTGCTTAAGACTTTCGAAACTCAAGCTTAAGTTTTTGCCTATGATCAAGTTGAGACTCTAAGAATTTCAAGAGAAGAACATATCATTGAGTAGTAATATAGTGAGCCCAGATCTTTTTCCTATATTAAAAATAACAAATTAATCTTCAAGTTTTTTCTTAAAAGATCACCTTTTCCAAAGCCTTCTCTAAGTTTTCTATTTCTCTTTTAATCACTTCCTCACTCTCCATTCTCCTTTTCAACATAAAAAAACACTAACACCATTTTTTGCTTTTTAAACAAAAATACTGAAAATCTTTCATCGCATTCCTCCTCGTGGACACGACCCACTAGGCCAAGGCTAGACAGTAATTCTCACTGCTTCCACTTTCAACCAATTTTTGATGCTATTGTCGTGGAGGGAACGGTATAATTGTTTGCTAACAAGTTTGGTGTCTTATTTCAGGGACATCAAGGAATAAGATTTAACACTCAAGCCTTGTAGGAGAAGAATTGTTATTCTGTGCCTCTACTCTAGAAAGTAGGAAACAGAATTTCAAGAAATTCCAGCGCAAAAGCTTGAAATTTTTGGACTACTAAAAATTCTTTTTTGCCGGACATATCGCTTTGCAAAAATATAGATTTTGTGTATTATTTCTGCTATATCTGATATTCACACTCCCTGTTTTTAATCCAACAGTAATCTGATTGATTATCAATTGCTTTAAAAAACGTATAGACTTGCATTATAAGCATTTGTCTAATTACGTTTCTTTTACAATTACTGTTGAAGATAGCTGGAGACAAGGTACGTATGCCTAGTATATAGTTTACGAAATATTCTTGGGTGATATTTGCTTGTGCATGTTACTTTTCTATACCTTGCACACTTTGCACAATCAATCTTAAGGGCAAAACTCAAATCACGATAAGGTGGGGAAGTCATTACTCTTCCTTAACCCACAAACCATCTCCAAGCACACACATCCTCAGCCTAATTTAAAATCTGATAGACGTTGGCCTTAGGGACATCTCGAACTTAATAGGAGATTATCCTAAGGGGGAAGGTGTTAGAATTTGACTTCCACCAAATCAGTGTCTAAGGACAGGGATTGAGGGGCGAAACCCTGAAGGCTGGTGGTTTGGCTTAATTAGGCCCGTTGCTTTTGCGCGGGTATCCCCACCAATCTTGCCTTGACCTGGCTGATTTGCTTGTGGTCAAAGTCTGCATTATACCTCCTGTGGACAATCAACCAGTTAGGAGTTGTCTAGGTCAAGGTTACCTTAGTCTAGGCTTAGTTGTTTATTCTTATTGACTATTGGTGTACTTGTTTGTGATAGTGTTTGTGTATGCAAGTGTGGTCAAGAGACCCTAATTCATTTAGGTTAACTAGAAACACATCAACTCCCAAGTTTGAATCAAGACCAGATCCGGTTATGGCTCAACCGATATCTTTGCAGGATAGGTTCTATCCCCTTAGAACCTCACTTCCATCTTTCAACTTTCATCGGTTGGTGAACACAATTTTGAGCTTAAGCCTCAGTTCATCAGCACACTCCCTAAGTTCCATGGCTTAGAGTCCAAAGATGCTTACTTCTTCATAAGAGAATTTGAGGAAGTATGCTTAATGATAAAAATTTCACACCTTGTAGATGATGCTATTAGGTTGAGATTTGTCCCATTTGCTCTTAAGGAGCCAAGAAATGGCTTTACAGCTTAGCAGCCGACTCTATCACATCTTGGGATGGTTTCATTAAGGTCTTCTTGAAGAAATTCTATCCAATTCATAAGACCGCTTTCGTTAGTAAAAACATTATACAGTTCAAGCAAGAACCTAATGAACCGTTTTGGAGGTACTTTGAACGCTTCAATGACCTCTTTGTCCAATGTCCTCATCATAGAATAGAGAAATGGCGACAATGTCAAATTCTTTATGACGGTTTAGATTACTAAACCAAGACTCTCTTAGAAACCATGTGCCAAGGGAATTCTTGCGGAAGGATGAGAATGAAGGATAGGATTTATATGAGGATCTAGCTGAAAAGTCCATCCAATGGAACCAACTAGTGAAACTATAGGAACTCAAACTCCATCTCTTAAAAAGGAGGTCTCCATTCAATTGAATCATCTATAGATAACGAGGCTAAAATAACTAATCTGGTGAGAAGACTGGAAGCTTTAGAAACTAAGGAACCAAGTTCAGTCAATCAAGTCAGCCCAAACCAATTTTCAACTCCAGGAAGTACTTACTGTCAAGCCATGATCATGTATTTGAAGAGTGTTCTGTATTTCAAGCTCAACAATACTTTTCAGAACTGATGAATGTGGCCTTTTCAAGGTCGAACAATAATCCCTACGCACCAACATATAATCTTGGATGAGAAATCACCCAAATTTCTCATGAAGCCAAAGCAACAATGACCACTCACAGTCAAACCATGCAAGTCACTTCCATCATTTCAATAATTCTTCCAATCATCAACCTAACTTTTCTAATTACCATTATAATTCTCCAACCATCCGTCCAATTTTTCAAACTATCAACAAAACTTTCCCAACCAAGCTCCACAATCTTCCTTCTAGAATCCTCAACTAGAAAGGAGAATGACTGATTTTGAGAGAAACATGGAAAGGTACATGAAGGAAGAACCAAGATTTTCTCATGCAAACTATACAGATGCTAGAGGTTCAAATGAACCAATTAGCTAATCCAAAGAATGAGAGGCAAAAGGGTACCTTGTCCAGTCAACCAGTAATAAATCCTAGGAATTCTCAACAAGCTCATTTGGCTGACGATCAGTCATTGAATCAATATAATATTGTTCATACATTGAGGTCGTGAAAGAAAATTGATATCCATGTGTCAACACCTTCAAATTTCATTCATCACAACCACACTCAAGCATCCACCTCATCTAGACCCAATCCTTCCAAATCTGACGAATCTGAAATGGATAAGTCAACCAGTCAGGTGCACCAGCCTATAATACCATTTCCTAATAGGCTGAAAAACAACAAGCAAAATCCATACATGGATAAGATAATCGAGATTTTCAACCAAGTAAAGATAAATGTGTCACTTCTTGATGCCATCCAACAAGTCCCATCTTATGTAAAATTTCTTAAGGACATGTGCACCAAGAAGAGAAAGACTATTATACCCAAGAAAGTCTTTTTATCCACTAACATTAGTAAGCTACTGTCGGGTCTGATCCTTGTCAAGTTGATTAGTACACAATATTGCATATTTTACATCATAATCCCCATGCATATTACAAATAAATATGTGATTTTTACTCCTCTTCTCTACATATTTGCAGGTACACACTTAATGGAGAGATTTCCAAATAATCACTTAATTAACACTAATTAAGTGATTAATCCAAGCTTAAAGGATAAAGCCAAATTCAAATCCAGATCCAGAAAGATCCGCCCAACAAACGAAGATTCTAGATATGCCACGTGGATAACCACCTAACAAACTGATCCCAACAGAAAGATCCGAGCCAACGGCCCAGATCTGGCGGCAGATCCGCGGCAATCCGCGGCAATCTTAGGGTTGTTAAGCCCCGGATTTTGTGGCAACAAACTACTCTCTCGAAGCTTCACCTGGGTGCTATAAATACTCCACCTTCACCTGCGAGAAAAAACTGATCAGAGAAGAGAGAGAGATTAGTTCAAAGTTTTGTATTTTGTTAGTTTTTGTTTAGGGTTTTTAGCTCTCTATGATCTTCTTCTCCCTAGATTTCATTGCAAGAGAGAGTTGTATGAGAGAGAGAGCTTGTATCATCAAGGAGTGACAACTTGGAGCTATACAAGGATTGATCCATTCTCTACTTCTCTACTTGAGCTTGATTCTAGTTTGATTTCTTTTCCTTACTTGCTTTGTTTACTTTTTTGCAATTTAATTCATGTTTAGCTTTTCTTTTGTAATGATGTGTAGCTAATTCTTTCTCCATGTACTAGCTAACCACTACCTTGCTAACATCTAACTCATGGGTGATTGCTTTACTTCATCTTGCAATTTGTATGGTTTTCTCTTCTCCGATGGGTTTCTTTTCATTTCTTGGCAAGTATCTTGTTGTAATTCTCCATATGATTCATGTGTGCCTCACTTGGAGCCTAGTCTTTGAATTAGTGCCTTGATGGAACATGGAGATGGATCACCAATATGCTATTTGTTGTACAACTTCATTATGTCGATTCTTGAATGTTGTATGCCTATTCATTAGCATCCCTTGAGTGTAGCTCTTTTGTTTCCATTATTGAAAGTCTAATTTGTAGGCCGATGACCATCTATGGAGGCTACAAGACAAGTCCAAGAATGAATCCCCATCATCCAAGTGGGAAAGTAATTAGACCAACAAGCAAGACATATCCATGCCAATGAATCAACATGAGGCATGCATCACTATCAAGGAGTTTAGTATGTTTTGGCAAGGTAGTTAAGGTTAGCTAGTCATGGTTTTCTTTCATTCAAGTTTTCTAAAGTTTTCTTTTCTTTTAGTGTGAATACAACAAACCTCTTTTTGATTTCTTTTCACTTACCACCATGAACATATCCATACACTCTTTAATTCCTTTCTTTGTGTTTTATTCATTCTTTTAAGCAAGAGAAGAATTCTCGTTTTCTTTTTCTCACGAGTATCGTAACGCTTCTACGCTAGCTCTCCTTGTGGTTCGACTCGGTATAGCTATATGCTATAGCGGAAGATTGGAACAAGGTAAATCAATTACATATTTGAAGTGAACAAGAACCAAAGGTGAACTCTAAACCTTAAACCATATCTTTTACACCTAGTTCTTGTTCAATAACTTCTTGTACCTTGTTTATGACCGATCAATTTTTGGCGCCGTTGCCGGGGAGAGCGACGGTATTTTTAAAAGTGAGAAACTAAACGATACTTCTTCTCTGTTGCAGGTACAGGTTGAAGATACAGAAAATCTTGCAGTGCAGAATCATATAAGTGGACCTGGGCCTCTGCTCAAGAAAGCAGAGCCCAGGATCCCTCCAAATTGCCGCGTAGCCGCGGCATTTTGCCGTGGGAACGCGGCAAAGAGGAGTTCACTACTCATCTGTTTTCTGCAGGGCTTGCTGCTTTGCAAATTACTTCTGCTGATATATCTGAAATCTTGTATTCTTCACCTGATATTTGCTAATCAACAGTAAAAGATTTGGTGTAAATTGATAAAAATTGTTTAGACATCTTGCATTATAGGCACGTGTCTTTCAATTACTTTACATTTACTGTTGAAGAGTGCGGGGGACAAGGTACGTAAGCATAAGCATATAGACTAGGACTCACTCGTTGTATGATTTAATTCCGCTTTGAGTGATTCTTGGTTGTTTACATCGTACACTTGCACGAATCAACTTTAAGGGCAAAACCCATAACAAAGATAAGGTGGGGATTTTATCACCCCTTCCTTAGCCCACAAATCATTTCCCCACGTACTAACTATCCCAAGCTTGTAAATAAAATTTGAATAGACGTTGGCCCTAGGGACATCCGAACTCATTAGGAGATTTTCCTAAGGGGGAAAAGTGTTGGAAATTGACTTCTGTAAAATCAGTGTCTAGGAAAGGGGTTGAGGGCCGAAAGCCCGAAGGTTGCTGGTTACTTAATTAAGGAACGTCTCCGGACGGAAAACCTCCCACCAACCTTACCCTTCCCTGGCTGATTTGCTTATAGTCAGAGTCTACACCAAACCTCCTGTGGACAGTCTATTTAGGAGTCATCTAGGACCAGAAACTCTAGACAAGCTTGGATTGATTTTTTTCTTTTGTTGTTTGTTATTTTTCTTTTTCGCTGGTGTGATCGGTGCACGTTGTTTGTGATTGTATATACGATAGTGGTTTTGTGATCCTAATTCTACACTTGCACTTACACATCCACTTCACATCATGACCAACAACGTCTCACTTCAGGATCGATTTTATCCGATTCGCACCTCCATTCCTTCATGCATTCTTCTCCCCGAGCCAAATGGAAATCACTTCGAGCTGAAACCACAATTCATTAGTACACTTCCCCACTTCCATGGTTTAGAGTCTGAGGATGCGTACCTCTTTATTCGTGAGTTTGAAGAGGTATGCCAAATGATGAGATTTCCCAACTGTCTGAGGATGCTGTTAGGTTACGGTTCATACCGTTTGCACTTAAGGATTTAGCTAAGAAATGGCTTTATAATCTTCAGTCAGTTCCATATCTTTATGGGAGGATTTTGTTAAAGTCTTTCTTAAGAAATTTTATCCTATCCACAAAACAGCCCTCATGAGAAAGAACATAATGCATTCAAGCAGGAAACAAATGAACCTTTCTGGAAGTATCTTGAGCGTTTCAAAGACCTTCTTGCCCTGTGTCCCCATCACGGCATAGAGAAATGGCGTCTATGCCAGATTATCTATGATGGATTAGATTACCAAACGAAAACACTTTTAGAATCCATGTGCCAAGGGAATTCTTGAAAAAAGATGAACATCAGGGGTGGGATCTCTTTGAAACCCTAGCTGAGAAAACCATTCAGTGGGAGTCATGCCCTGATAGACCGACTCCCACCACTTCCAGAACTGGTACACACTCCAAAGAATCCTCTCTAGCTGCAGAAACCAAGATCACACAATTAATGAAGAGGATAGAGTTGCTTGAGTCAAAAGGGAATTCTGTGGTCAACCAGGTCAACCCATTGCCTTTGATTAGACCAGGTTGCACCAACTGTCATGACCTTAGCCATGTTGTTGAGGAGTGTCCATTATATCAGCCACAATCATTTCAGGAGAAAATGAATGCAGTATTGACCAGACCCAATCATCATCCATACTCCAACACTTACAATTCAGGATGGCAGAACCATCCAAATTTTTCATGGAGTCAGTCTGGTCCTGAGCATCATATGCTACCACTTCCATATCCTTACAATGCTCAGTTTCATCCATCCAGTTTCGATCAGAATTCACTGTATGTTCATCCATCTCAAAGTCCACCACAGTCATATCAGTCTTATCAGAATCCTCCACCATTCTACCAATCATAATTCCAATCTCCATATCCTCAACATCCACCCCAAAATAATTCTGAAATATCTGAGTTGAAACAAATGATAGAAACCTTAACAAAAAATCAGCAGCAGGAGTTGAATGAAATGAAGGTCCAAATTGGGCAATTGGCTGAGAATCAAAGAAATTTGTTCCCAAATCAGCCATTGCTAAATTCCAAAGTTGAAGATTCAGGACCCAGTCACTGTCATGCCATTCATACCCTGAGATCTGGTAAACAAGTTGACAATAAGGTTTCTAGTTCACAATCTCATCCAGTACCAAAGCCAACACCTCATGTCCCAATACCACCAACTTTTGACAAACCACCTTCTAGTACAGAGCCATCCACATCTCAAGCCAAGGGGAAAGAAAGGTAGATGAGCAACCTTATAAGCCTAGAGTACCATATCCAAATAGGCTTCTAAATAACAAGTCAAATGCTCACATGGAGAAAATAAAAGAAACATTTAATAAGGTCCAAATCAATGTCCCTCTTCTTGATGCCATTCAACAAGTGCCATCATATGCCAAATTTTTGAAGGAAATGTGCACCAAGAAGAGGAAGACCCAAGTCCCTAAAAAAGTCTTCCTTGCATCATCCATTAATGAGTTGCTCACTGGTCCAATTCCTGTTAAGTACAAAGACCCAGGGAGCCCCACCATTTCATGCATCATAGGACAGACTACAATAAATAGGGCACTTCTTGATTTGGGGGCCAGCATTAATCTCCTACCTTTCTCTGTGTACCAACAATTGGGGTTAGGTGATCTCCTCCCGACCCAAATGACCATCCAATTGGCTGACCGCTCTGTTACTAAACCCAAGGGGATAATTCAAGATGTCCTTGTCAAAGTTGGAGAATTCTTTTATCCTGTTGACTTTGTTGTCCTTGAAACAAAACCAGTGTCAAATTCCAATCAAAGGGCACAAATTCCTGTCATTCTGGGACGACCATTCCTGGCTACTGCAAATGCTATCATTAATTGCCGGAATGGATCAATGAGGTTGACTTTTGGTAACATGACACATGAACACAATGTCTTCCACACACAGCCTCACAAAACAAAAGATCAAACATTTGAGGTTAGCTTCATTAATAACAATTGTGAGGAGGAAAGTGAAGATCCAAAAGATGAGTCACAATCTTGTGATTCTCTTATCCGAGTACCCTTTCAAACGGGGAAAGTTGATTTGGATATTTTCACTTTCAATAAGCCAACTAAGAGTGTATTAGAACCTCCAATTGATATATCTTTGAAGACTTGTTTGCTGACGAGATCATGTGTTTAGATGAGTCAACTCGGGGTAAATTAGCTGATTGTCCACTTCCGGATGTTGATTTGAGTTTTGAAGAATTATATGGAGAAGAGTTAAAATTTCTCAAAATTGGAAGTGATGAGATTCTGAGTGAGAGTGGTGATAAGGACTTTGTTTGTGAACGATGTGGTGGAATGAGTATGAATGAAAATAACAACCAATTGAAACTGGAAACACCTAGGGTTAGAATAATTCAGACCGTTTCCAATGGAGCTCAAGAAAGAGAACACATTGGAACGATGGGAAACGGGCCAGAGGGAAGCGACCAAAAGCCCAGGTGAGAGTTACACTTGTATATTCCTTGTAAATAATTCCTTCCTCTTCCATTTTGTTTCATGCATACATATATCATAATGCATTGAGGACAATGCATGAAATAAGTGTGGGGGAGGGTTTACTAACTTAGAGTTTTTAGAATTTCTTTCTTTTACACTTCTTTTAGAGTTTTTAGATTTTCTTTAATAAATAATAATAATAATAAAAAAAAAAAACTTTTTGAAAAAAGAGACAAAGTTTTGTTCTATTTTTAAGAAAATTAAGATGTATCTTAGAAATTAAGAAAGCCTTAATTATGACATCTTAAACATAGTTGAAGTAATAGATCTTGTTTGAAAATTATAGGATAAGTAAGTAAAATTGGTGAGATATTTTTATCTTGAATTTTTACCTTAGATAAATATGCACTTTACACTTACACATTTCTTGGGATGGAGACAAAGACCAAAAATGCCATATAAATAAAAAAAAACAGAGAGAAAAAGAAAAAAAAAATATAAATAAAAGATCACTTATTAAGCTGGATAATTATGCCTCAAGAAGCATGATTATTCACGCCTAACGGTGATAATAAATAATCCCCTTTAGTTTCGTGGCCTTTTCTACTCGAGACCTTAAACCCGAGGGATGTTTTCTCATCTGGTGCCCTAAGACCGTCTGGTTTGAGAGTCATCGGTTAAAGGCTCGTTACAAGGGTAGACTAGAAAGCCTAAACTAAGGGAAGAAAAAAGCATTAAAAAAAAAGTATATATAAATAAATAAATGGCTTGATGGTTAGAGTTGAAATCCCAGAAATCTTCACTTACACGGTGTGCATATTATCTAGGTTTTATGAAAGATAAAATATTCAATCCAATTTTGAATTCTTACCTTAATTAAAGCAAGATCTTGCATGGATACTAAGTTTAAGGAAGAATAATTATAGGTGGACTTATGACCTAGGATCACTTATATTTTGCAAAAATAGTGAAATACACCTAGAGGGGGGGTGAATAGGTGTAATTGCTAATCTAATGATCTTTTTAAACTTATGAAATGAGTGATGCAACAATCTCTCAAAAACACGACTAAGAGCCGAATACCCCTTGCGAGGTTCTGAACTCCTTCCTCCCAATTCCCCTTAAATGGGTTAGAGGTGCGCAATGCAACCGTGTTGTATTGAGGTGTGATTGATCAATTCCAAGTATGATGATGAAAATGAAAAGCTCACAATGTAACACAAACAAGTATATCAACAAGATTCCACAAGTAAAATAGCAAGTAGAGTAAACAAATAAGGATTGCACAAATAAAAGTTAGTTCTCAAGCAATAAATTAGAAGTGATATAAAGCAAGAAAGTAAGCAAGAAGAACGCCAAGGCAATCGCAAACAAGATGATTTGTTTCGAGGTTCGAGCCCGTTGCTCTAGTCCCCGCCTTCACCTCCGTGAAGGGTTTCCACTATCCCCTTAGGATCCCGTACAAGTTAGGCCTTCAAAGACCTCAAGCCCGTAGCTTCACCTTACAAAGAAAACTCCACCGAGGAGCTTGTCTCCACAAGAACAAGAATTACAAATAGTGATCTTTAACTAGACCACAACACTCTTTTACAAACACTCTCACTCTTTTACAACTTCACCTATAGAAAGAATATGAAATTTTTGGCTCTATGAAGTGTGGTGAGGAAAGCTTCAGTTGTAGAGTGATATTAGAGATCAAACAACAACTGAAAAACCAATTTTGAAAGAATGGAAATGAAAGCTTTAAACTATTTTTCTCTTTCTCTTGAAAACTATGAAAACTTGTATTTTCTTGGTAAATAACTAAGGCCTATTCCCCACTATTTATAGGGAGAGAATAGGTTAAAACTCTGATTTTTCCAGCTAATTTGATCAGAAAAAGAGTCCAACAACTCCTAAAAACTCTGTTAAAGAGAAAACCAAAAACAGATTTTCAGAAATTTCAAAAGAAGAAAGAGCCGTTATGGCTGATGCAGGCCTACCGGTCGACCGGGACCCTGCTGGCAAAAGAGCCGTTGGAGCTTCGGTCGACTGCCGGTCGACCGATCCAACAAAGGAAACACAGTTTCCTTCTATCGGTCGACCGACCCCGGTCGACCGAAAAGATACAGAGAGCAAACGTCTCTTTTCGGTCGACCGGTCAGTTGGTCCGGTCGACCGACAGACATGCACAACCTGTGCATGTCCGGACACAGCAGCCGGTCGACTGCCGGTCGACCGGTCTGCCTGAAACAGGATTTTTCTGGGCAGTTTTTTGAGATAGAAAAAAAATTTTTAAAAAATCTTTTAAAAAACTCTGGAACTAAGTGTTATGCTGAACTTTGTTTATATACATGTTTTAAACACGTTTTTGAAGATATAAAGCTTTGAGTACATGTATGTATAAACCAAGGCATAAACTTAGAAATAAACATTTTCAAAAACATAGAAACATTCAAAACAAGTGTGTGTGCAAATCCTAGAGCCAAATTTCACATATTCTATCTTTAACAAAACTACACTTACAAACTTCTAGGTCTTCAAGACTTCATCATGGGCAATCTTCACTTGATCTTCAATATTGTACTTTGAGCCCAATTTGACTTGTCTTGAGTCCAATGTACCTTCTTTTAGGGAAGAATTCATCTCTTTAATATATAAACCTGAAACACACTTAAACAACAATTTATATTAGTACAAATAACTAATATGTTTTGTAATCATCAAAATACACTAAACATGGGTTGATTGTAACCTTGGGCCAACAATCTCCCCCTTTTTGATGATGACAAAACATATGAGTTATTTAAACAAATAAAAGGAAAGAGCTTGGAGAGCTCCCCCTTAAACAATGCTATGTATTTAACATAAATATGAACAACTATGTAAGCATACATAGAGCATTGAAAAATATCATCACCAAAAAAAATAAACTATCATAAGGAATAATAAAATTTAAAACAAACCATATATTTTTCTCCATATATTTTCCAAACTTATATATATATTTATATTTCTCCCCCTTTTTGTCATACATCAAAAAGGGTTAAAAAAAAAATTTAAGACAAAACAAAAACAAACATATTAGAAACCAAAACAAAACAAACTAAGATATTTTAAGTATCAATCTTACATACATTCAATTCACCACAAATAAATGAAAATCTTGCATAATCTAAAGGTTTTGTGAAAATATCTGCAAGTTGAAAATCTGTGGAAACAAAATCGATATCAATGTCACCTTTTTCAAAGTGATCTCTAAGAAAATGATATCTAATGTCTATATGTTTGGTTTTACTATGTTGATTAGCATTTTTGGTCATGTGAATAGCACTAGTATTATCACAATAAATCTTAACATGATCAAAATGTAAATCAAAATCGAGAAGAGTATGTTTCATCCAGAGTACTTGTGCACAACAAGCTCCGGCTGCTACATACTCCGCCTCGGCGGTTGAAAGGGCTACACTATTTTGCTTCTTGGAAGACCAAGACACAAGACAATTGCCCAAGAATTGGCAAGTGCCACTTGTGCTCTTCCTATCTACCCTACAACCGGCATAGTCGGCATCCGAATAACTAGTCATGGTAAATTGGTTAGTTTTCGGATACCACAAACCTAAATCAATTGTGCCCTTAAGATACCTAATTATGCGTTTTTACCGCTATTAAGTGTGATTCCTTAGGGCATGATTGAAAACGTGCACATAAACATACGGAAAACATTATATCCGGCCTACTAGCCGTAAGATAGAGTAAACTACCAATCATGCTACGAAATAATTTGATGTCTACTTCCTTACCTTGTTCGTCCTTGGCAAGTTTCGTAGTGGTTGCCATGGGAGTCTTTGCTACTTTGGATCCTTCAAGCCCGAACCTCTTGATGAGTTCTTTGGTGTACTTGGCTTGGTTGATGAATGTCCCATCACTACGTTGCTTGATTTGAAGTCCAAGGAAGAAGTTGAGCTCCCCCATCATAGACATCTCGAATTCCTTTTTCATGCATGACTCAAAATTCTTGCAAAGTGAAACATTAGTAGATCCAAAAATAATGTCATCAACATAAATTTGAACTATGAGGATATCTAGATCTATATGTTTGGTAAATAATGTTTTATCAACTTTTCCTTTCTTAAAATCATTTGAAATCAAAAATGAAGATAATCTTTCATACCAAGCCCTAGGGGCTTGTTTTAAACCATATAGTGCTTTATCTAATTTATAAACATAATTAGGGTGTGTAGGATCAACAAACCCGGGGGTTGTTCAACATACACCTCCTCATCAATATAACCATTAAGAAAAGCACTCTTTACATCCATTTGAAATAACTTAAAATCTTTAAATGAGGCATATGCTAAGGTCATCCGTATGGCTTCGAGCCGTGCTACGGGTGCAAAGGTTTCTTCAAAATCGATTCCCTCGATTTGAGTGTAACCTTGGGCAACTACCTAGCCTTGTTTCTAACTACATTACCCGATTCATCCAACTTGTTCTTAAAGATCCATTTAGTACCAATAGTTGGTCTATCTTGGGGCCTAGGAACAAGGTGCCAAACTTGGTTGCGCTCAAATTGATTGAGCTCCTCTTGCATTGCAAGCAACCAATATGAATCGGCCTCGGCCTCGAGGACATTTTTAGGTTCTATGTGTGAAATAAAAGCAAATTACCACAAAAATCTTGAATCTTAGAGCGAGTGGTTACCCCTTTTGATACTTCACCTATGACGAGATCCTTGGGATGATGAGGATTGAATCTCCAATCCTTTGGTAGTGGTTGAGAGGGCACTTCTTCATTTGCTTGATGTTCATTTCCTTGAGCCTCTTCCACTTTGGCTTCACTTCCATCACCATCCTTTGGCTTGTCTCCCATGGTAGAAGCATCCTCCAAGGTCACTTTCTCCAAGCCTTCATCTAAAGCATCAATTTCTACACAATTCTTAACAAACTTGTTAGATTCCTCAAATTTAACATGAATAGATTCCTCAATAGTCAAAGTTGACCTATTGAAGACTCTATAAGCCTTACTAGTATTTGAGTAACCTACAAAAATAGCCTCATATGATCTAGCATCAAATTTTCCCAATTAATATTTGTATTTAAAACAAAACATTTGCAACCAAACACTTTGAAATAAGAAACATTGGGTTTTCTAGAAAAATACATCTCATAAGAAGTCTTAGTAGTATTTTTACATAGGAAAACACGATTTGCAATGTAACATGAAGTATGAACGGCCTCGGCCCACAAATAATGTGGTAGACCATATTCATTTAACATTGTCCTAGCCATCTCTTGTAAAGTACGATTTTTTCGCTCAACTACTCCATTTTGTTGTGGAGTTCTAGGACAAGAAAGTTCATGTTTTATTCTATGTTCCTCACAAAAAGTGGTAAAGGGAAGGTTAATGAACTCACCTCCTCTATCACTTCTTATTTTAATTATTGAGGAGTCATTTTCCTTTTCAACTCTTTTCTTAAAGGCTTGAAAATGTGAAAAGGTTTGACTTTTATGTTCAAGAAAATAAACCCAAGTAAAACGCGAAAAATCATCTACTAAAACATAAGCAAATCTACTCCCACTTAAACTTTTGGTTTGTGTTGGGCCAAATAAATCCATGTGGATTAGCTTCAATGGACGTGATGACATGATATCCTTAATTGATTTGAATGAGGACTTAGTTTGTTTCCCAAATTGACATGCGTCACAAACTCGGTCCTTTTCAAAGTTCAATGAAGGAATACCCTTCACCATTTCCTTAGAGTTAAGCCTAGAAATATGGTCAAATGAAACGTGGCCTAATCTCCTATGCCATAACCAAGAGTCGTCATCGAGGGCTTTTAAACATGTTATATTACAAGACATATTTAGCATATCTATCATATATACATTACTTTCACGAAAACCGGAAAATACACAAACATTGGAAGTTCTATCAATTACTTTACAAGCAACATTGTCAAAAACTACATCAAAACCTTTATCACAAAGTTGACTAACACTCAAGAGATTATGCTTGAGGCCATCAACTAAAACCACATTTTCAATTAAAGGAGAGGTGCCAAGTTTTACATTACCATTACCGATGATTTTACCCTTGGCGTCATCTCCGAAGGTGACGGTGCCACCTTCATGATATCTTGATAGGGTTGCGAATTGTTGATGTCCCAAGTCATGTGCCTTGAGCAACCGCTATCAAGATACCATAAACCTCTACGTCTTTGGGCTTTGGAAAGTACCTACATCATTTAAAACAATTGTTGACTTTGGTACCCAAACTTTCTTGGGTCCTTGAAAGTTAGTGTTACGAACCCAAACATTATGATGTGATGCACTTAGTCTATCATAACAAAAATTAGCTAAGTGTCCTTTCCGTCCACAATGTGAACATGAGTACACTTTTCTATACATGAATGCATGGTGTGTATGTGAAGTGTGAGCATGCTTTGGGGGTTTACCATGATGCATAGGTTGTGTAGCATGTACATGAGCATGAGCATGAGCATGATGAATATTTTTCTTAGGAGCTTGTTTCTTAGGAAACATATTCTCCATCTTCTTCTTATCAAACTCACTACACTTTTTCAAAACAACATCTAATGAATCTAATCTTTCCTTAAGCATGGCAATCTCATTAGAATCTATAAATGGGGTCTTTCCTTTACAAGCAATCTTATATTTTTCAAAATCATTTTTAGTGGAAACTAAAGAAGAATGCAAGTCATTATTTTCTTTTGAAAGATTTAACACTTGAATACTCAAAGATTCATTATCCTTTTCATTTTCAAGTACTTTTTCTTCATGAAGTCATAATTTTGAGAAAGTTCTATAAATGCTTCTCCTAGCTCATCCATGGATAAATCATCATTAAGAAGAGTTGAGGGGGTTACCTTGCTTGTGCTCTCATTTGCCATGAAGCACATGTTGGCGGTGTCGATCTCCTCCTCGGATTCACTTTCGTCATCCCATGTTGCTTTCATAGCCTTCTTCTTGTATGGCTTCTTGGATGAAGATGGCTTCACTTGGTCCGGACACTCCGCTACTATGTGTCCCGGCTTTTGGCAATTAAAGCAAATGATCTTCCTTTCTTCCTTGCCTCCTTGCCATCTCCTCCTTCCTTGGAACTTTGCCTTGTTGTACATCCTCCGGACATTTTTGACTAGAAGTGAGAGCTCCTCGTCATCTTCTTCTTCGTCATCTTCGTCGGAGTAGGTAGCATGACTTTTGAAGGCAATAGTCTTCTTCTTGGAGGGTGCCATGTCCTCCCTTGCCTTCCTCTCCATCTCATGGGTTTTTAAATTCCCAATGAGTCCGATGAGCTCAATCTCATCTTTATCATTGAGTTCCTTCAATGTTGTAGCTTTCACTTCCCATGATGGAGGAAGAGCCCGGATGATCTTTCTCACCCTTTGGTCGTTGTTGATCTCTTCACCTAGAGAAGAAAGCCCATTAGTAATCTTAGTAAATTTAGTAACCATATCATCTATGGTTTCATGTTCTTGCATGCTAAAATTTTCATATTGGGACCGAAGAAGGTCTATCTTGGCCCTCTTCACTTGTGATGTCCCCTCATGTGTTACTAGCAAATGGGTCCAAATCTCATAGGCGGATTTGCAATGGATGACTCTAGCTATGTCATCATCATTGAGGGCTTGTAGGAGTGCATAATGAGCCCTAGCATTGGCATCAAATTCCTTGATCTCAATTTCGGACCAAGTAGATTCATCACCATCGGGGGCACTAAATTGTTTAGTCACGGCCTTTGCAACTCGGCTACCTAGAGATTGCAAGAAAACAGTCATCTTAACCTTCCATATGGGAAAGTTAAGTCCATCAAACTTAGGGGGTGTCTTAATACCATCGGCCATGTTTACTATGTGGAAATGAATGAAATGATTAGCAATATGAGGATCTCTCTAAGGTTGTTAAGCCAAATCCTAGAATCCAAGCTCTGATACCAATTGAAATACACCTAGAGGGGGGTGAATAGGTGTAATTGCTAATCTAATGATCTTTTTAAACTTATGAAATGAGTGATGCAACAATCTCTCAAAAACACGACTAAGAGCCGAATACCCCTTGCGAGGTTCTGAACTCCTTCCTCCCAATTCCCCTTAAATGGGTTAGAGGTGCGCAATGCAGCCGTGTTGTATTGAGGTGTGATTGATCAATTCCAAGTATGATGATGAAAATGAAAAGCTCACAATGTAACACAACAAGTATATCAACAAGATTCCACAAGTAAAATAGCAAGTAGAGTAAACAAATAAGGATTGCACAAATAAAAGTTAGTTCTCAAGCAATAAATTGGAAGTGATATAAAGCAAGAAAGTAAGCAAGAAGATCGCCAAGGCAATCGCAAACAAGATGATTTGTTTCGAGGTTCGAGCCCGTTGCTCTAGTCCCCGCCTTCACCTCCGTGAAGGGTTTCCACTATCCCCTTAGGATCCCGTACAAGTTAGGCCTTCAAAGACCTCAAGCCCGTAGCTTCACCTTACAAAGAAAACTCCACCGAGGAGCTTGTCTCCACAAGAACAAGAATTACAAATAGTGATCTTTAACTAGACCACAACACTCTTTTACAAACACTCTCACTCTTTTACAACTTCACCTATAGAAAGAATATGAAATTTTTGGCTCTATGAAGTGTGGTGAGGAAAGCTTCAGTTGTAGAGTGATATTAGAGATCAAACAACAACTGAAAAACCAATTTTGAAAGAATGGAAATGAAAGCTTTAAACTATTTTTCTCTTTCTCTTGAAAACTATGAAAACTTGTATTTTTCTTGGTAAATAACTAAGGCCTATTCCCCACTATTTATAGGGAGAGAATAGGTTAAAACTCTGATTTTTCCAGCTAATTTGATCAGAAAAAGAGTCCCAACAACTCCTAAAAACTCTGTTAAAGAGAAAACCAAAAACAGATTTTCAGAAATTCCAAAAGAAGAAAGAGCCGTTATGGCTGATGCAGGCCTACCGGTCGACTGCCGGTCGACCGGGACCCTGCTGGCAAAAGAGCCGTTGGAGCTTCGGTCGACTGCCGGTCGACCGATCCAACAAAGGAAACACAGTTTCCTTCTATCGGTCGACCGACCCGGTCGACCGAAAAGATACAGAGAGCAAACGTCTCTTTTCGGTCGACCGGCCAGTTGGTCCGGTCGACCGACAGACATGCACAACCTGTGCATGTCCGGACACAGCAGCCGGTCGACTGCCGGTCGACCGGTCTGCCTGAAACAGGATTTTTCTGGGCAGTTTTTTGAGATAGAAAAAAAATTTTTAAAAAATCTTTTTAAAAAACTCTGGAACTAAGTGTTATGCTGAACTTTGTTTATATACATGTTTTAAACACGTTTTTGAAGATATAAAGCTTTGAGTACATGTATGTATAAACCAAGGCATAAACTTAGAAATAAACATTTTTAAAAACATAGAAACATTCAAAACAAGTGTGTGTGCAAATCCTAGAGCCAATTTCACATATTCTATCTTTAACAAAACTACACTTACAAACTTCTAGGTCTTCAAGACTTCATCATGGGCAATCTTCACTTGATCTTCAATATTGTACTTTGAGCCCAATTTGACTTGTCTTGAGTCCAATGTACCTTCTTTTAGGGAAGAATTCATCTCTTTAATATATAAACCTGAAACACACTTAAACAACAATTTATATTAGTACAAATAACTAATATGTTTTGTAATCATCAAAATACACTAAACATGGGTTGATTGTAACCTTGGGCCAACAAATAGTTCGTAAACATGTCTCTTATTCAAATGCGTTTTCAAAATACTAACATTTGTCTTCTTTCTTTATGGATTTTGTGGGTGTAATCCGCTGAAAACCCTCAGGAGACAACACTCCTCCTCTAGGGTAACCTAGAGGTTTAACGGCTTGTTGCACACGCTCAGTGCAATCGCGTCACCTGCGAAAGTGGTGTAATAAACTGGTAGTATAGATTTTCTTTTCTTTTTCTTAGTTTTGCTCGGGACGAGCAAAAGAATAAGTGTGGGGGTGTGATTAGTACACAATATTGCATATTTTACATCATAATCCCCATGCATATTACAAATAAATATGTGATTTTTACTCCTCTTCTCTACATATTTGCAAGTACACACTTAATGGAGAGATTTCCAAATAATAACTTAATTAACACTAATTAAGTGATTAATCCAAGCTTAAAGGATAAAGCCAAATTCAAATCCAGATCCAGAAAGATCCGCCCAACAAACGAAGATTCTAGATATGCCACGTGGATAACCACCTAACAAACTGATCCCAACAGAAAGATCCGAGCCAACGGCCCAGATCTGGCGGCAGATCCGCGGCAATCCGCGGCAATCTTAGGGTTGTTAAGCCCCGGATTTTGTGGCAACAAACTACTCTCTCGAAGCTTCACCTGGGTGCTATAAATACTCCACCTTCACCTGCGAGAAAAAACTGATCAGAGAAGAGAGAGAGATTAGTTCAAAGTTTTGTATTTTGTTAGTTTTTGTTTAGGGTTTTTAGCTCTCTATGATCTTCTTCTTCCTAGATTTCATTGCAAGAGAGAGTTGTATGAGAGAGAGAGCTTGTATCATCAAGGAGTGACAACTTGGAGCTATACAAGGATTGATCCATTCTCTACTTCTCTACTTGAGCTTGATTCTAGTTTGATTTCTTTTCCTTACTTGCTTTGTTTACTTTTTTGCAATTTAATTCATGTTTAGCTTTTCTTTTGTAATGATGTGTAGCTAATTCTTTCTCCATGTACTAGCTAACCACTACCTTGCTAACATCTAACTCATGGGTGATTGCTTTACTTCATCTTGCAATTTGTATGGTTTTCTCTTCTCCGATGGGTTTCTTTTCATTTCTTGGCAAGTATCTTGTTGTAATTCTCCATATGATTCATGTGTGCCTCACTTGGAGCCTAGTCTTTGAATTAGTGCCTTGATGGAACATGGAGATGGATCACCAATATGCTATTTGTTGTACAACTTCATTATGTCGATTCTTGAATGTTGTATGCCTATTCATTAGCATCCCTTGAGTGTAGCTCTTTTGTTTCCATTATTGAAAGTCTAATTTGTAGGCCGATGACCATCTATGGAGGCTACAAGACAAGTCCAAGAATGAATCCCCATCATCCAAGTGGGAAAGTAATTAGACCAACAAGCAAGACATATCCATGCCAATGAATCAACATGAGGCATGCATCACTATCAAGGAGTTTAGTATGTTTTGGCAAGGTAGTTAAGGTTAGCTAGTCATGGTTTTCTTTCATTCAAGTTTTCTAAAGTTTTCTTTTCTTTTAGTGTGAATACAACAAACCTCTTCTTGATTTCTTTTCACTTACCACCATGAACATATCCATACACTCTTTAATTCCTTTCTTTGTGTTTTATTCATTCTTTTAAGCAAGAGAAGAATTCTCGTTTTCTTTTTCTCACGAGTATCGTAACGCTTCTACGCTAGCTCTCCTTGTGGTTCGACTCGGTATAGCTATATGCTATAGCGGAAGATTGGAACAAGGTAAATCAATTACATATTTGAAGTGAACAAGAACCAAAGGTGAACTCTAAACCTTAAACCATATCTTTTACACCTAGTTCTTGTTCAATAACTTCTTGTACCTTGTTTATGACCGATCACAAGTATAAAGATTCAGGTTGTCCCACCATTGCCTGCACCATAGGACAAGCCGAGATTAGTCGTGCACTTCTTGACTTGGGAGCAAGTATCAACTTGCTCCCATTCTCAGTTTATCAACAATTCGGGTTACACAATCTTAGTCCAACTCGAGTCGCTATCCAACTGGCTGACCGTTCAGTGAAAGTTCCCAAGGGGAAAACTAATGATGTCCTTATCCGGGTCGGGGAGTTTATCTACCCCGTTTATTTCATAGTTCTAAAGACATAACCTGTGTCCAATCCTCGGGCTCAAACTCCTGTTATCCTAGGGCGACCATTCCTTGCTACTGCTAATGTCGTTATCAATTGTAGGAATAGGTCCATGAGGTTAACCTTTGGGGACATGACTAGAGAAGTCAATGTCTTCAACCTAGAAAAGCAATCCCGTGATGCTGAGGATCAAACATTTGAAGTTAACCTCATTGAGAACTTGACAAGTGAACATGGAGAAGAATTGGAATTAGAAACTGAGTGTGACTTCAAGTTAGAATATGATGACTTTAACCTTGATCAGGTTGTCGAGTCTGCTGTGAATTGGGCCTCGAACCCTATTTCACCAAATGTGGAGCCAATAAATTTGACTCATCCTTCCAGTGAGCCTCCCCCTCCCTTAGAATTGAAAGCCTTACCTGTGCATCTCAAGTACTCTATCTAGGCGAACAGGAGACCTTTCCTGTCATTATTACCTCCCATTTAAATGAGGGCAAGAAGAAAATCATAAAGCAATTCTGAGAAAACATAGCGAAGCCATTGGTTGGACTATGACCGATATAAAGGGATTGAGTCCATCTATAGTTCAACATCGCATTTATCTCAATGAAGATGCAACACCAAAAAGAGACCCGCAACATAGGTTAAACCCTATAATACAAGAGGCTGTTCATGCTGAAATTGTGAAACTCTTAGACAATGGGATAATCTATCCTATTTCTGATAGCCAATGGGTTAGTCATGTCCACGCGGTTCCAAAGAAATCCGGTTTCACCGTAGTGAAAAATGAGAACAAAGATTTGGTCCAAACACGGCTTCCCACGAAAATTCGAGTTTGTATTGACTATAGGAAGCTTAATGCAGCAACTCATAACGACTATTTCCCACTTCCTTCATTGATCAAAAGCTTGAACGTTTGGCGGGTCACGAGTATTACTATTTCTTGGATGGTTACTCGCGATATAATCAGATTTCTATTTCTCCTGAGGACCAAAAAAAGACTACGTTCACATGTCCATTTGGGACATTTGCTTATCGTCGAATGCCCTTCGGCTTGTGCAACGCCCCAACAGTGTTTCAACGTTACATGTTGAGTCTTTTTCTGATATGACAGAACAATTTTTAGAAATCTTCATGGATGATTTCTCTATCTGCGGAGATTCATTCACTCAATGTCTCCACCATTTATAACTTGTCCTCCAACGTTGTACTGAGAAAAATATGACACTGAACAGGGAGAAACGCCACTTCATGGTAAGACATGAAATTATCTTGGGTCATGAAATCTCCAAGAAAGGAATTGAAGTGGATAGAACCAAGATTGAGGTTATTGCTAAGCTTCCCATGCCCAAATGAAGGATATTCGATCCTTCTTAGGATACGCCGGTTTCTACCAAAGATTTATCAAGGATTTTGGCAAGATTGTTTGACTAATCTGTTAGCTAAGGATGTGTCCTTCACTTTCGATGCTGAATGTATGAATTCTTGGAAGAAGCTTAAGAAAGAGCTTATTTCAACACCAATCATATCTGCACCAGATTGGTCTAAGCTATTTGAAATCATGTGTTATGCTTCTGATTTTGAAATAGGCGCTGTCCTAGGGCATCGCATTGGTAAAAAGCAACACGTGATCTATTACTCTAGTAGGACTCTCAACGATGCTCAAATGAACTACACTACTACTGAGAATGAATTCTTGGCAGTAGTGTTTGCCTTAGAGAAATTTCGTCCCTACCTACTAAGGTCCAAAACCACAATTTTCACCGATCATTCTGCGCTTAGGTACCTCATGATGAAGAAGGATGCCAAGGCCCGACTCATTCGTTGGATCCTCCTTAAAGAATTTGATCTCGAGATTTGAGATAAGAAAGGCGTAGAAAATATGTTGCTGACTATCTCTCGTGAATCCCAAACTCTCCATGCAACGAATTTCCCATAAATGAGGACTTTCTGATGAAAAAATCTTTGCTGTCTTTAGGGAATCTTGGTTTGCTGATATAGTGAATTACTTAGTCACAAACCAAACACCTTCTCATTGGTCTAAAATTGATATATACCGGTTCTTATCTCAAGTCCGGTATTTCTGTTGTGAGGAACCGTATATTTTTAAGTACTGTTCTGTCCAAATTATTAGGAGATACATTTTCGATGAAGAGATTAAGAGTATTTTATCTTTTTGTCACGAACTTGCATGCGGCGGACACTTTGGTCCCTGCAAGACTGCTGAAAAGGTCCTGCAAAGTGGGTTCTATTGGCCCACTTTGTTCAAAGATGCTTATGAATTTTGCAAGACGTGCCCTAGATGCCAAATGGTAGGAAGGATCTCGAAACGAGATATGATGCCCCTCAACCTAATTCTTAAAATAGAACTCTTTGAAGTTTCGGGCATCTACTTTATGAGTCCATTTCCTAATTCATTTGGAAACTAATACATATTAGTTGATGTGGACTATGAGTCCAAGTGGATAGAAGCCATTCCAAGTGAAACTAATGATAACAAAGTTGTCATAATGTTTTTAAAAGAGAACATTTTCTCACGCTTAGGAACCCCTCGTGCTATCATCAGTGATAATGATACTCACTTTTGCAATAGATCCTTTGAAGCTCTTATGCGAAAGTATGCTATAACTCACAAGTTGTCCACACTTTATCATCCTCAAACTAGTGGGCAGGTTGAGGTCTCCAATAGACAATTAAAGCTTATTTTGGAGAAGACTGTGAAGCAAAACCGGAAAGATTGGTCCACCAAACTTGTAGATGCCCTATGGGCCTACATGACCGCTTTCAAGACGATTCTAGGATGTATCCTTATAGGTTAGTCTTTGGAAAGGCTTGCCACCTACCCGTTGAGTTAGAGCACCGGGCCTTATGGGCAATCAAGCAGCTGAATTTCGACTTGACTAAGGCCAGTGACCTTCGAAAATTACAAATTTTCGAATTAGAGGAGTTGAGAAATGAGGCCTATGAAAATACTAAGATCACTAAAGATAGAGTTAAGATTTTTCATGATAAACACATCATAAGGAAAACATTTATCCCTGGACAAAAAGTCTTGCTCTATAACTCTAGGCTTCATGTTTTTTCATAAAATCTAAAATCAAGATGGACTTGGCCATTCGTTGTAAAAACCGTGTTTTCACACGTTGTTGTAGAGATCAGTGACACCAAGAATGAAAAAAAGACTTTAAGGTAAATGGTAAACGCTTTAAACTTTTCTTGAAATCAGTGCCGGTAAATGAAACGTCTTTGGGTCTTTTCAACCCAGTGTATCAGTAACTTTCCTCTTTTGCATTCCATTTCATGCATCTGTACATTTCTTTCATACATTCGGGACAATGCATGAGATAAGTGTGGGGGAGGGCTAACATGACTAATATAACTAAAAAAAAGAGAGAAATATATATAAAAAAACTTTTTGAAAGAAAAGAACAATATTTTGATATATTTTTTGTAAGAAATTAAGTCAATTTTAAGGAATAGAAAATTTATAATTAGGATTTCTTATACTTAGTCAAAATAAGATGACTTGTTTGATTTTCAGGATTAGGAAGAAAATTGGTGAAAGTAATTTAGTCTTAATCTTTACCTTGAAGAAATATGCACACTTTATACACGTACACTCTTGGGGTTCAAAAACAAAAAATCTTATGCCTTATAAAAAGAAGAAGAAGAAAAAACATATATATATATGTATATCTATGAAAAATAAGCAAATCTAATTATTAATTAGCTAGGTGTTTTGGCCTAAGAAAGCCTTTGTATTTATGCAAAAGATGATTAAATAAGTTTGAATATATATATATATATATATATATATATATATATATATATATATATATATATATATATATATATCATCTGATTAAACTGGGTACTTTTGCCTCATGAAGCATAAGTATTCACGCCTAAAAGGGGTAAATTTTATAAATAAAAACTCTTAGTTTCGTGGCCTTGTCTGCTCGTGTGTTAAGTCCTTAGGGGTGTTTTCTCACCTGGTGCCCTAAGACTGTCCGATTTGGGTGTCACCGACTAAAGGCTCGTTACATTGGCAGACTAGAAAGCCTAATGGAATTGAGTAATAATACCACCAAAAATAAAAAAAATAAATAAGGCATAAGAGTTAAAGTTAAAGAACCCTTAGTCAAAACTTCACTGTCACGAAGGTGCATATAACTTAGGGTAAAGTAACAGACTAGATGAGAAATATAATTTGACTCCTTATTTTGATTGATGACATGTTTTTGAATAGAGACTAAATTTAGGAATGAAAAGTTTGATTTTTCTATAACTTATAGATTACTTTAACTCTTACAACAATACCTCAAATATTTTCTATCTTTTCAAAATACTTTTCGAAAACACTAACATTTTTTCTCTTTCTTTATGGATTTTGTAGGTGCAATCCACTGAAACCTCATGAGACAAATGTCGTCCTCTAGGGGTAACCTAGAGATTTAAGGGCTTGTTACACACGCACAGTGCAATCGAGTGACCTGCGAAAGTGGTCTAATAATTAATTAAGATTAGTTTTGATGTTTTGCTCGAGGGCGAGCAAAAGATAAGTGTGGGGGTGTGATCGGTCACATATATTACATGTATATTGTCACGTTATCATGTTTATTAGCTAATAAATCCTATTAATAAGTCTTATTTTTTTTTATAAAATACAGGCCCATTGCTAAAGGAAAGGGAAGAGAAGACTTAATTCAGAATTAATTCAAAATCAGTAAATCAGGGCAGATCATGGCAAATTAGAGAAGTTGAAACTGGTTAAAATGAATCTTTTCAAATCAATTGGTTAAAATCAAAGATCAAAGACAGTTTCGTTAAATTCAGGAGTTGAAATAGGAAATCTAGAACCATATAAGGGGATATCACCAAACGAGGAGCTGTACCCCCCGGGTGTGGCCCCTGGCCACACCCCAGCCACGGAAACTCGGCCGGGCCGCGTTTTCGCGGCTTTGTTGTGTCAGTTGGGGGAACGTTTTCTCCCTCTATCTTCGTACGCCCTCCCCTGTTTGGTTTTTCCCTATAAATACTGCATTTTTTAGAGAAGAAGGGACCAAAAATTAGTTTAAGTTTTTCTCTTTACTTTTAGGATTTAGGTTCTTTGTTAGATAGTATTGAGAAGTTGTATCTCTGTTTTTCAATTTGTAGTTCAGTTCAAATACCAGTGGGAGAGAGAGGAAAAGAGTGATTGTAATCTGAAATTGAAGTTACATTAATAAAGGATCAAAATTTCTCTTCTTTTACAATTCGCGGTTATGTCTTATTTTATTTACATGTATTTCTTTATCTTAATTATGAGTAGCTAAATTCATTTTTCTGGGCTCACTATCATCTCTCTCTTCGATCCCTCTTGTTTTGAATGGTTTTGATGTAAAAAACACAACAGAATCATATGTATGCCTTAAACTAAGCATTTCTTCTTTGAAAGTGTTCTTGAAGGCACATGAGGATGGTTTTGGATTTATAAACTTCTATTTCTTTTAAAACATCACTTGAACTTGTTTTTATTTCATACTTGAAAGACAACTTCATGATTTAACATTCAGTTCAAGAGAATTTCTTAAGAAAAAGAGTTAAACTTTTCCAAACAATCTTATTTGCTTTGCTTAAGGCTTTTGAAACTCAAGCTTAAGTTTTTGCCTATGATCAAGTTGAGACACTAAGAATTTGAAGAGAAGAACATATCGTTGAGTAGTAAGATAGTGAGCCCAGATAAATCAATCTTCAAGTTTTTTTTTAAAAGATCACCTTTTTCAAAGTCTTCTCTAAGTTTTAAATTTTTCTTTTAATCACTTCTTCACTCTCCATTCTCTTTTTCAACATAAAAAACACCGACATCGTTCTTTGCTTTTTAAACAAAAGTACTGAAAAGCTTTCATCGCATTTCTTCTTGTGGACACGACCCGTTAGCCCAAGGTTAGACGGTAATTCTCACTGCTTCCACTTTCAATCACCAAACTTTCTTGGGTCTTGGGAGTGTTAAAATCTTTTCGAATCCAAACATTGATATTAAAAACATTGATATTTACACACTTGCAACAATCAAACAGAAGAAAAAAGATAAAAAAAAAATAGCAACTATTAAACATGATTGAAGGTATGCCCTGACACATAATTTTTTTTCCTTAAATTAATAGATCTACATCGATATGTGCATATCATGATTTAAAATCTCTATAATGCTAGTGGCCAATGACTTTTAGTATCAATGTACAATATTAGCTGTCAATATTGATAATATCGACCATATTGACAATGTAGGCCTCGGTATTGATTAATAGTAATAACGTATCGGATACCCCAAAACTTGATATGATATTCTCGATATATATTAGAAACGACTGATACATAAAACCATGACATATATATATTAACATGCCAATTAACCTAAATATATCGACCTGGATCGATAATTTCCAAATCTTTAAAGAATAGCATGAGACAATATATTTAGATTTGTGAATTGGCCTAAACCATATAGACTTGAGACTAGGTTGAATTGGCCCAAGCCAAATTAGTTGCTTAGTCACATTTGAAGAAGGTGAAGAAAAATGAAACTGCATCACTTCAAAATCCAAATCTTTGTGCACTAGTATTTGTATTCTTCACAACAAATTAAAAATATTATACTAATCAACATAAAAATCCTTGTGGATTTACACAATGGATGACTAGATCCTTGTGCCACTTCACAATCTATAGATTCAGCAATTGTGCATGTATTGTCCACAACATATAAAAACTAGGGGATGGACATACACACAGCAAATCTTGAAAAGATTTACTTCATGAAATCCCTAATGCTATATAATGTGTGTTCCTCACTTTGATTTGTCATTAGATTTCTTTATTGTTTTTAAGTGAAGATGGCATCAAAAATGATCCTCATCATTCTCCTCGCCTTGTCTATTGGTAAGACTATATAATCACTAGCTACAAATATCTACAATGTTAGTACATAGCTATCCTTGTTTTGATGTATGACCCTGTTGTTATATTAATTTTCTTTCTAAACACCAATTTCAGGATATTCATCGTTGCTAGCTGATGCTGGCATGTGTCACTTTTACCCGGGGCCATGCAGGGGGGATGTAGAGTGCGCCAAGCCATGCCAGACCGTCGGCTGGGATCCCAATGTTGCAAAGTGTGTGCCCAACCCTGGCTCCAATGACCCTCCCAAAATCTGTTGTTGTTGGGGGCCTTCGGCTAAACAAGTATTGTAATTTGCTCGTGTTCTCATGAACATAATCAAATAAAGAAGGTTTAATTGCTTCGACAATTCAGTCTCACACGAATAATTTTTACGACTTTCATCGTAAAATTTCTAACTCACTATATATGCGTCGTGCATGTTGCAGATAAAGAAAGACATCTTATAAAGTTATTTCAGTATAATTTGCAATTAAATAATTATAAACTATTAATTGTAAACGTATTTTCTATAGAGATAGCATTGTAGTCTTATAGAAAGACGCAAATTATAAATTAAAATTAGACGTTTGATTTGGCAAATGTTTATTACATAGTACTGTTGACAATGTTTGATTTGGTAAAATAAACACTTTTATCATATAGAAACTTTAGAATTGTCAAAGCATTTAATAATTCTTTTAGTAATATTGGATGATATCTGAAATTTTAACATCAGAATTTTAGAGGAAAAGATTTGAGAGAGTTGATGAGTCGTCTCTCTAATTCCTATTTATAGGCAATACATTTAAAACTCATAATATGAGTATGACTCTTAATACATAAAAACAAATATGACTCCTAATTATCTAATATAGGACTCCTAATGCGTAAAATAATATTACTCTTAATTAGATAATTAATCTAATTAAAGATTTTAACACTCCCCATCCAATTGAAGCTTAGATATCAATCATTTCCAATTTGTTACAAAGATTCGTAAAGACTTCCTAAATAAAACTTTTCTAAAAATATATATAAAATTGGGAAACAAATATGATTCTTAATTAGGTAACTAATCTAATCAACTAGTTTAACACTTAAATTTTTAATATTTGATTTTTGATTCAGTGAGAATTTTCCCTAGTTGAGTTTCAGAATGAGTAAATTACGGGTAACACTGTTATACATCAGACTATGTTTCTCTACAATGGTATGCTAAATAGCTTTGATTTTTAAAAATTATAATAAGCAACATGTAAATATATTTTACTAACTAGCTCTTGTTAAAAGTTCTCTTTTGAGTTTAAATTGTCAAGTCTCACAGAATGATCATTCTGTGAACTTTGGTTTTCATTTTATTAATTTTACAAATTATTAGTGGTGGAACAAAGGATATTCATATTTATTTCCTTCTGGAGAACATCAATACCAAGTATCAAACATGGATATTATTTGAATATTGATTGAATTGATCAACATCAAATATGTGGGGTTTACACTCGTTTAAGCTAAAATAATAAAAATGTACAAAATAGCACTAATTTGGCTTCTGATAGATCAGATCTCATACAGTTTCTCAGCATTATCCTTTGTCTTTCATCATACTAGACCAATTTCAAGATGATTTTAACAGAGAGAAGAACAGAACAAAATGCAGTTTCTATCCCTTCAGTCCTCAAGTTTCGGATAATGGTAGATCCTTGGTCTTTGACTTCAATAGAGAATATTTGTTCTATAGACATTCCAAAGAGCAACATGTGATGCCAAAATTTAAGGGATGATTCTGAGTATAAAATAAGAAAGAGATAAAATTGAAAGTGAATGCCATTCACGGGTCAAATATAGAATCAAACAGGTGGGTATTTGTCGAGGCAACCATCCTTGATGTCAAGAAACTAAGTCTGTCCTCAAGATTAGCGACACATTCCTCAAATTTCCTACAACTTGTTTCCTGGGTATAAAATTTTAAAGCTTGGTAAGCTCACCAGGATTTGAACTGTGAACTGTTGGGTGTATAACTGTATTTTTTTAATTTTAAATCTTAAATCATGCAACAAATTAAAGCATACATTTTTAATCAAATTATTTACTTATCTTAAGCATGTAACTAAATTAAAGCAATTAAATGAGAAGTTAAATTTGCTGGCTTAGGTGACAGTCGTGCAGAAGCAGTGCCTTAGAAGATAGATGGTCGACCCCTCGTTCGGACCTTAAAATGACCTCCTTTTCTAACGGTAAAAGCCCCGGTAGATCGCCAGCACCCAGCTCAAGACGATGAGTTAGGCTTCTACTCAGATCAAAATTCGCTGCCCGTATGTAAAAGAAATGCTCCGAAAATCACCAAGAAAGCCGAACAAGAATTTGCAATAAAGACATATGAAAGAGAGAGACAGAGAATGTTGTAGTATTTTTTCAGGTAATAGACTGAACTGCGATAAGCTATTTATAGATTCTCAGAGTTCATCCGTTGTAACAGTTCCACTTCAAATCTGCACACGATCGTACAGTTCGCGAGCAGATCCAGAGAGTGGGTTAAAACCGAACAGAAAAATCCCAAAAAATCAAAACAAAATTTTAAACAAAATTAAATAGAAAAATCGAAAAAAGTTTCAGGTCCAAGAGCCCCCTGAATCGAACTGCATTTGTGTCCATAGGTCATGGGCGCGTGCCACTCGAACTCTGCTTGGTTCGGTTCGCCGTGTGTATGCGCGTGTGGAGATGTGGCCCTTGGACCGCACTCATAACAATAGGTATGAGAGGATTTAGTATATATACTACCAAAACTTCCATCTCCTATCCAATGTTGGACTAAAACCAAAGCCAAATAAGAAGGAAACTCAAGTTTTCCCTCCAAACTCAAAACACATCCAACAGTTTCCCCTAAACTTGAGCTTCACGAAGATAAAATAAATCAATAATAAATAACAATCAAATCATCAGTGTTGGCCCAAAGGCCAATCACTTTAGTTTTGATGATGAGTAGTTATGTTTACTAATGATCTTTGATTTATATAGTTTCAGTCATTGATCAAGATCTTAGTAGGTGTTTAGCTTCAACATAGGAGTTTTTGAGCTAACACATGTAGATTCAAGAGCTCACGCGTCAAGATCGCACTAGCACTTGGTTGGAGTCAAGCTCTTTGGATCGCGTTTGGATCGAGTAGACTTGGAGACAAGAAGATTTCGGTTTGTTTAAGATTAAGATTGTGTTTAGATCTTGTGTAAAGGTAGATTGTATTGATATGCTTATGTTTGGTTTTCGATTTTCATATATATGATTTTTATGAATAGATAGAATCAAAACAAGTTTAAATGATTTAGTGTATATTAGATTTGATCTATGTACATCTATGCTTCATCTATTTAGAAAAACTTAGTTTGATGATCCTATTCATGTGTTTGGAGTTTTGTATATAAACAAAACCTATTTTGGATTTCATGTCAAAAACATAGATATATCAATTATATGTGTATTGGATTCTATCCATACACTCTATGCTTCAAAAGAGTTTAAATATCTTGTTTTTGTATTTATACAAGTTTGAGAAAAATTGGATTTCCATTTCAAAGTTTGATTTTTGAAAAATACCGATTTTGTGTTTAAACCTAATTTCTATATCGCAAAAAAGTTTCAAATAGTTTGTACTATGTGTTGATTTTTGGTCACACATATTTCTTATTCAAAGATCTTATAAGAACTTATTTTTGTGAAAATTATGCAATTTTATGATATTTAATTGGTATTAAATAACCTATGTTTTCAATCCCAAAATACCCAGCCAGACACACTGCGGTCGACCGGACTAGGGGTCTGTCAACTGGACCGGTTGACCGATGTGCACGCAGATGTGCACATGACCAGCCAAAGTAGGCCGATCGATCGCACAGTCGACTGATTAAAAGTACCCAACTTTCGGGTGCGGCTGGGCGGTCGACCGATAGGCTTGGCCCGGTCGACCGGGCAATTGACCGGAGGCACAACGGTCTGAAATCTAACCGTTGGCCGGTCGACGGCCGGTGGACCGGAAGGTCAATTTTGACCATATATGACTGCTAATGGCTAGTTTCTTGAGAGGCTATTTATAGGCCATCTCTTGGGCTGCTTTAGATAAGATTTGAGAAGAGGTTTTTTACAGTTTTCTAGTGCTTTCTTGCGCATTTTCTAAAGTGTTTCAAAAGAGTTTTTTTGCTTCAAATCTCTATATTTTATTTTATTTTGAAGGGTTGAAAAAAATCAAAGAAAAAGAGTCATTTGGGAAATCGGTTTTGATATTCATTTCTATTTCATTAAAGTATTTTTTTTCAAGTATTTTTCTTTTTGATTTGATTTCCTAACATCTTGTTTTCTCACACTTGAGCTATCATCTCTATCCTATCTATAGGATCTTATTTTTATGGGAAAAGTTATTTGTGGCCTTTGAGATCACCAAGTTGTAATCTTTCATTTGCTTTTGCTTTGTGCCTATCCCTCTAAGTGTAGAGGTGGTTGTGCTTTGGATTTGTGGCTATTCCTCTTTGTGTAGAGGTGATTGTTATGGAGTTTAATTTTGTGCCTTTATCCCTCTTGTGTAGAGGTGATTGTGGTTGTGCCTTACCTCATGTGTAGAGGTTGTTTTATTGGAGAGAGGAGTTGTGTACTCCTAAGTTTGTATTACCAAATCCTCGGTGGAGGTTCCCTATGTGGGAGGTCCTGTGTGGACATATAATGGAAATCCTTCTGTGTGAAGGTGGGGACGTAGAGCAGTGACTCGAACCTCGAAACATATCTTAGTGTTTGCGATTGATCCACTATTTCTAAACTCTCTCTTTTATATCTTGCATTGAATCATATTACTCATATCTCATATATGCTTAGTATTGTTTGTGTGTGCCCATACTTGTGTTGAACCAAGAGAGTTTCAAATAGCACCTCAACTCTTATTTAGAAAAATCAAGAGGAATTAGTCCAGAACCCTTCATCGAAAATTCGGCTACACTCTTTGGTTACACATAGTGTGTTGCAATTAGTTTTTAATTCCGTATCATTTGTCATAAGATTAGCCATACACCTATTCACCCACCTCTAGGTGTATTTTCAATCAAATCATAAAATATGAGTGAAATCGAGTAACATCATACTGTGGATTCGGAGTCGATAGCTTGCGGTCTTGAATTTACTCTTAGTGAATTTCATCACCACCTGAGAGACATAATGGACTATGCCTTGAATTAGGCCTCTTTAATCAGATATTGATGAAAGACACACAAGTAAGTTTCCATCTATTGAACGAGCAGGCTCAGCATTAAAGGCATGCTAACAATAAGCTCATTAGCGTTTGATCGGTCGCTGATATTGCACATTAATTATCACATTCTCATATTTATTGTATAATAAACTCTATTTTTAATCCTATTTATTGTCTAATTTATATGCAGGCCCTTTACTAAGAGAGAGGGAAGAGAAACGAGCCCAAAAGCCCATCAAAATTTTGATTTAATTCAGAATTAATTCAAGTCAAAGATCAGGGCAAATCAAGACAATTCAGTGAAGATAAAACAAGTTGAACAAGCGATTAAAATACGATCTTTACAAATCAATTAGTTAAAGCCGAAGATCAAAAGAGGTTTTGTCAAATCCAGGACCCAAAACTGCAAATCCGATAAGAGATAAAGTCATATCGCGAAACCAGGGAGTACCACCATTCGGGTGTGGTCACCTGGCCACACCCTTGCCGCGGAAACGTGGTAAAAGCTGCGTTTTCACAGTTGGGAGCATTTGCTCCCCCTATGTTCGTACGCTTGGTTTTTTGCCTATAAATACTGGGTTTTCAGAGACCACAGAGAACAATCAAGTAGAGATAGATTTTAGGCCAGTTTTTCATTTTTTTTAGTGTAAGTTTTTATTCTTTATTTTATGCGATTTTTACTTTTCTTTATGTAACTGAGAGGAGATGCGAGTTTCATGGAGTAATGAGCGCAAGCTTGTACTTAGGGTGACACTGGTGTAAGTAAATCTTTTCGTTCATCTTTATTTGAATCGAATCAAAGTTTCTTTTTCTTCTTTACTCTTATTTTCGTTTACTCTCCTCTGATATGTTGCAATCCAAGTGAATCCAATAGCCTCGAGGCTGCTTCACCATTGCAAGTGCCCTTGATGGCCTATGGTGATGAACAACCATTCTTTTATTAGTTTAGCTTGCCTTTTTATTCATAGTGTAGATTGGGAATGGGGAATATCCTATATGCCATGCTAGATCGCCTTCAAAGACTAGGTAAGTCGAAGCTACGGATTCAAGGTATATGAGCACTGAAGAGGTAAGTAATTTTTAGTTTCTTTTCTTTTAACTTTTAGTTTAGATCACCAATGCCACAATCTCCCAACTCTTTTATCACTCTCTTTAATTGCTTTGTATAAATTCATTTTTCATTTTCTCCACCTTCTCAATATACCACTTTCTTCTTAACTTAACTGTAACTTACTTTCTTTTTTTGTTTGAAGAACTAAAAGAAGAACTTTAACCATTCTTTGTAACTTAAAAAAGAACTTGCTAAAAAGCTTCTATCGATTGTCCCTCCATATGGATCATGACCCGCATAGCTACTTGCTATAGCGGTATCATTGAGTACTTGCACATTTTATTTTAAGTTCTGAAATTATGTATTCTTGTGTGCAAGTAAAACCTTAATCAAATTTTGGCGCCGTTGTCGGGGAGGGATGGTAAGTAATTCTATTTTTAAGTTTACATTTTTGGTTAACTTTCTTCTTTGTTCTTGGTGTGTAGTAATAAATATCAAGGAAATTTTTGCTGCAGTGGATATATAAGTGGCCTTGGACTCTGCTCAAGAAAGCAGAGCCCAGATGCTCTAAGATTTGCTACATTCCAGTGGCAATCTGAGTGAACTACTAACCTATAATTTTGCAGGTTGGCTAAATTGCAACGCTAAAACTCTGTAGCTATTTATTTTCTTATTTAACTCACTGTACATATTTTCTAACCTCAATAATAAATTGATGTTTGGTAAATGCTAAAAATGGTTTAGACTTTGCATTTAGACATGTGTCTAATTCGTTTACATTTTACATTACTGTTGAAGAGTGCTGGAGCAAAAGGTACGTATGCATAGCATATAGTTTAGAAAACATTCTTGAGTGATTATTTACTTGTTGAATGTTACTTTTCTATATCCAACACACTTTGCCCAATCAATCTTAAGGGCTTGTCCTATAAACAAGATAAGGTAGGAAAGTCATTATACTCCCTTAGCCCACAAACAATCTCCTCACTCACTAACCCAAGCCTAACTTAAACTAAGTAGACGTTGGCCCTAGGGATATCTCGGACTCATATAGGAGACTGACCTAAGGGGGAAGTTGATTAGAATTTGACTCTTGCCAAATCAGTGTCTATGATTGGGGAATGAGGGGCGAAAGCCTGAAGGTTGATGGTTTGGTATAATTAGGCCCGTTGCTTAGGTACGGATACCTCGCACTGATCTTACCCCTACCTGGCCGATTAACTTGTGGTCAGATTCTGCAATATATCCGCCTTGGACAGTCTAACCAGTTATGAGTCTTTTAGGTCTATGGTCTACCCAAACTTAGGTTAGATATTTTTTTCTTTTTATTTATTTGCTTATTTATTTGTTTTTCTTTGTTTGATTTTGATGTTTCTTGTGTGATATGGCTTATAACAATAATTTTTCTAATTTTAATGGAAATCCATGTTACACCCCGATCTCTTTTTGGGATGTTACCAACCCGGCATATCATAAGTTTAACCAACCTAGTGTGCTGGATTGGTCTTATCCGAATCAATATGTCTCAGTCCCAATACTATAAACAAGACTAGAATAATTATTACTACTCTTCACAGAGTCAATGTGGATATAACTCCCTCGAGTCATATTGTTAACCTCCCTACTAATATCCAATTTCATATACTCTTTCTCCCGAACATCCATTAGAAGAATCAATTGACTGAAAAAAGAGGATGGAAGCGTTAGACGAGCTTGAGTGACAAATTTAAATTTTAGAAGACTCAAAATCCCATCAAAATTTTCAAGTCACAGATCCTTTCTCTATTTTTCAAGAAGAACATGCCGACTTAGAAAAGAGTATGAAATCCATGATTCAATCCCAAAATGATCCATTCGATATGATAGAAGCAAGATTTAGTAGATTGAAAAATATGCGTAGGAATAAGAAAAATCTCCCTATCCAATTTTTGACTATTCTTGACACTTCTAGCCATATTGATGAAAACCAAGAATCTTAGTATCTTGAAGACTTTGACCAAGATTCAATTTCACCACAAAACCTTGAACTTGACCAATATTAACCCATTGACGAATTGACAAGTTTTCATTTTAATGAGATTGAACTTGATTACGAATGTGAACCTAATTCCTAACTTTGTGATTCAGTTTCCATCTTCGAATCATGTTGACTCCGGTATTCTTACCTAATTTGGACCAATTTCCCGAGCCAACATTTATTATCGTACCTATAGATCTAGAAATAGAATCACCAATTTTGGATAGTCATATTCCACTGATGGGAAAGAATGTGAATTTTAATTCTTAGATTTGGACTAACTCTTGCACCAAAACTGACTTTCGAACCCAAAGTTGATTTTTCCGAGTTAGTATTGGTTCCTGAACCTACCATTCTTGAGCCCAAGTCAACCATTCCACTAAGTCACACTCTTTTGTTGGATATAAGTATAGGCCATAATGACTCCATGATGATTTTTCAAGACTGGTCATGTAAAGGGAGTAAGTTTTACGACTTTCATGATCCTATTCATATTGTGGACTGTAAATATGTAAATAGAAAAGAGGCCAATAAAGGTGGGTTCTGTGAACCATCACATTATCTTGATTAGATAGCAATGCTTGACCCAATCAGATCACTACCGGAACCACCACCATAAGATAATATTTTCCTTCCCTTTTTTCTTTTTCATGCATCTATGCTTTAATTCAAACATTGAGGATAATGCATGAGACAGGTGTGGGGCAATGTTCTATAACATAGGTTTTCCTTTTATTATAAACAAAAATATTAAGATTTTCTTTACTTTTAAAAAAACTTTTTGAAAATAGAAACAATATTTTGACATATTTTTTGTAAAAAATTAAGTCAATTTTATGGAATAGGAGAATCATAATTAGGATCTCTTATACTTGGTCAAAATAAGATTATTTGTTTGATTTTCAAGGTTAGGAAGAAAATTTGAAAAAGTAATTTAGTCTAGATTTTTTACTTTGATGATATTTGCATGTTTTATGCACTTACACACTTAGGGTTCAAAAACAAAGATTCTTATGCCTTATAGGAAAAAAGAAAAAGATAAAAATATATATAAAAATCCTCTGATTAAGCTGGGTATTTGTGCCTCATAAATCATAAGTATTCACGCCTAAAAGCGGTTCAATAATAAAATCTTTAGTTTTGTGGACTTGTTTGCTCGAGTTTTGAAGTCTTTGGGGTTTTCTCACCCGGTGCCCTAAGACCGTTTAGTTTGGGAGTCACCGATTAAAGGCTCATTACATGAGCAGATTAGAAAGCCTAATAGAACTAAGGAATAATATCACAAAATTAAATATATAAATATAAATAAATAAAATAAAAAATAATAAAGCATAAGAGTTAGAGTTAAAGAACCCCGAGTCAAAATTTCACTGTCACAAATGTGCATATGACTTAGGGTAAAATAATAGACTAGATGAGAAATACAATTTGACTCCATGTCTTGATTGATAACAAGTTTTTCAATAAAGACTAAGCTTAAGAATGGAAAATTCAGTTTTCTTATAACTTATAAATTACATAATTCTTATAATAATACTTCAAATATTTTTCTCTTTCAAAATATATTTTCAATATACTAACACTTTATTTCTCTTTCTTTATGATTTTGTGGGTGTAATTTACTAAAAATTCTCACGCGACAAAACTCATCCTCTAAGGAAAACCTAGATGTTTAATGGCTTATTGCACATGCTCAGTGCAATCGCGTGTCCCGCGAAAGTTGTCTAATAATTTTTGGTTTAAGTTTGTTGTTTTGGTCAAAGATGAGCAAAAGATAGGTATAGGGGTATGATTGGTCGATGATATTGTACATTCATTGTCACATTCTTATATTTATTATATAATAAACTCTATTTTAATCTTATTTATTGTCTAATTTATATGTAGGCCCAACTAAGGGAGAGGGAAGAGAAACGAGCCAAAAGCCCATCAAAATTCTGATTTAATTTAGAATTAATTAAAATAAAGATCAGGGCAAATCAGGACAAATCAGAGAAGATAAAACCAGTTGAATAAGCAGTTAAAACAAGATCTTTACAAATTAATTGGTTAACGCCGAAGATCAAAAGAGGTTTCGTCAAATCCAGGACAAAAAACTGCAAATCCGACAAGAATGAAGTTATATCGCAAAACCAGGGAGTACTACCCCCCGGGTATGGCCACCTGACCACACCCTTGCTGCTAAAACACAGCAAAAGCCGTATTTTTGTGGCTTTGTTGAGGCAGTTGGGGGAGCGTTTGCTCTACTTATCTTCGTACGCTCTTCTTCACTTGGTCTTTGCCTATAAATACTGGGTTTTCAGAGACCACAGGGAACGATAAAGCAGAGATAGATTTTGTTGGCCCAAAAGGTTACACTCTCCATTTGTTTAGAGTTTTGATGATAACAAAACAAATAAGAGCTATTTGGTACTAATAAGTTTGTTCAAGATAAGTTTCAGGTTTGTATCATGTTTGGAGGTCATTGCTTAGCTTTTGCAAGAAATTCTAGGTTCATGGAGCAAAGAAGGCTTATGGCACAGCAAGAAAGGAACATAGAAGAGAAGGGTCTAGCTAGGCTTTGCATGGCTCAAGACTTCAAGATTGCTCAAAAAGACTTCATTAGATTTGTTTTTAGTTTTATAGTTCTTTTGTTAAAGAATAGTGAATAGGGTTGAAGCTCCATATTCCAACACACATAAACGTTTGTGCGCACATGCCTTTCCTAGAAATATTCCTTATAAATATATACAAAATATTTTAATACAAAGCCTTTTGATTACAAACTCAATTTTATGTTTTATATATATCTCTAGTCAAAACTATTTTGTTAGATTTCAAATCCCTTTCAAAATTATGTTTCAATTTTGACTTTTGGCCTGAGCCGGTCGACCGACCGGTCGACTGTCACTAAGTCAGGTCAGTTCGGTCGACCGACCCAGTCGACTGGACTTCTGGCAATTTTTGTGCGTATCAGTGTGCATGTTTCCCGGTCGACCGGGTGGCCGACCGAAGCCCTTCGGTCGACCGGGCGGCTGGCCGACTGAAGTGGTGTTGCTCTCTGTTTGTGCACGGTCGACCGGGCGGTCGACCGGAAGCCTGCAACGGTCGTATTATTTTGAACTCCGGTCGACCGGCCGGTCGACCGAGAGAGCCGTTTCAGCCATAATGGCTAGTTTTTAAACATACTTTAAATTTGTCTTTTTCTTCTCTAAACGTGTTTAAATGGTATTTTCTGGGTCTAATACTTCCTAATTAGTATTATGAGGGTTTACTCTTTAATCCCTAGCCCTCTTCTATAAATAGGGGTGATTAGGGAGAGATTTAAAAACAACAAACATTTACAAAAAGTTTTAAAAGTTTTCAAAGGCTTTCAAAAGAGTTTGGTCTTTGGTTTTTGTGTTGAAGAATCTCTCATCACTGAAGTTTTATTTTCTAAACTCTCTCAATTTCATTTCCTTGTTCCACTTACAATATTTGAGCTTCAATTCTAACCATTATTCGACAGGGTTCTTGTAAGGGAAAGAGGCTTTTGCAAAAGATAGTTTGTGGTCTTTTGATTACCAAGAGAGAACTTGTAATTGAGATTGTGGAGTTGGGTACTCCGGTGTGATTGTAATTCTTTGTGAAGTTATAGTGGTTAGAAATCCTTCTGGGTGAAGGCGGGGACGTTGAGCTGGGTGCTCGAACCTCGGAAAAATTCTCGGTATTTGCGTTTGGTTTACTTGCTCTTATCTCTTACATTATATTCTTGCTTCAATTATTTGTTTTAATTACTTGCTTCAATTACTTGCTCTCTCTATATATATATTCATTGCTTTATTCAATTGTTTCATACTCATATTGTCAATCTTATACTCATATAACAAGATTGCATTGCGCACCTCCAACTCATATCTAGAGGAATCAGGAGGAAGGAGTTCAGAGCCCTTCACGGGGTATTCAGCTTCTAGTCTTGTTTTGGGTTGATTGTTGCATCATATTTTTTTATTGTGCATTGATTAGCATTATCACCTATTCACCCTCCCTCTAGGTGATTTTCAATTGGTATCAGAGCTAGGACTCTAGGTTTTGCTTAACATCCTTAGAGAAATTCTTAAAATTTGCTAATCAACATTTGCATTCATCCATTCATTCACTAGTAAACATGGCCGATAACATCAAAACCCCTCCTAAATTTGATGGACTTAATTTCCCTATTTGGAAGGTTAGGATGACTATTTTCTTACAATCTTTAGGTAGCCTAGTTGCTAAATCCTTGACCACACCCTATGTTAGACCCGATAGTGATGAAAGCACTTGGTCCGACTTTACCTTTAGAGAATATGAGGCTAACTCTAAGGCCCAAAATTCCCTCCTAACCGCCTTGAATGAGGATGACCTTACACGGGTAATATATTGCCAATCCGCCTATGAGATTTGGCAACATTTGTTGGTCACACATGAGGGGACATCACAAGTAAAGAAATCTAAGATAGATCTCTTGAGGTCCCAATATGAAAGCTTTAAAATGATTGATGATGAATCTATTGATTGCATGATTACAAGGTTTACTAAAATCACCAATGCTCTTTCCTTTTTAGGTGATGATATTTCCAATGACCAAAAGGTATGGAAAGTGATTCGGGCTCTTCCTTCATCATGGAAGATAAAGGCCACCACCTTGAAAGAATTGAATGACAAGGATGAAATGGATCTCATAAGTCTCATTGGAAACTTGAAGACTCATGAGATGGAAAAGAAGGCAAGAGAAGAAGCCGCTCCTCTAAAGAAGAAATCCATAGCCTTCAAGTCTTCCTCCACTCTTGATGACGAAGAAGAAGATAAGGAGCTCTCCCTTCTTGTGCGAAACGTGAAGAGAATGTACCGTAAGAACAAACTCAACTTTAGAAGAAAATTTGAAGGAAAAGAGGAGAGAAGAATAATTTGCTACAATTGCCGAAAGCCCGGACATATCATGGCCGATTGCCCGGATTTCAAGAAGAAGATGACTTCCTCCTTCAAGCCAAAGAAGCTGGTCGAAAAGAAAGCCTACAAAGCCACATGGGATTCAGAAAGCGAATCCGAAGACGAGGTGGACACGGCGAACATGTGTTTCATGGCAAACACACCAAAGGTAACCCCACAACCTCTTGGTGAAGAAGATGAATTAAGTAAAGAAGTTCTTGTACATGCTTTTGTTGAACTCTCGGAAACCTATGATAATAAAAAGATTGAATGTTCTAAATTGGAAAAGAAGGTTGCTTTTCTTAAAAATCAACTTGCTATTGTTTCTAGAGAAAAAGATAAAATTTCTTCCAATCTCATTTCTACTCAAAATGAATTTAGTGCTTACAGAGTTGCTTGTAAAGCAAAATTTCCTAAGATTGATGAAAAAGAAATTTCTTCTTTAAAAACTAGAATTGTTGATTTTGAAAAAGTTTTGAAGGATTGTGCTTTTAACACTAAGAAACTTGAAGAAATATTTTCTAAAAAGCACCCTTCTCATGCTAAAGATTCTCATGTTAAGATTCCTCATGCTCACACTTCACACAACACTCATTCTAAATCCACACATGCTCACAAGTCTCACACTCACTATGCTTTTAAATATGGTAGAGTGTATAGATGTACTTATTGTGGTAAGAATGGACATTTGGCTAAGTTTTGTTATGACCAAGTAAATAGATCAAATAATCTTGTTTGGGTTCATGGCACTAACTCTTTAGGACCCAAGAAAATGTGGGTACCAAAATCTAGTCCTAAATTATTTGATGTAGGTACACACCAAGGCTCCAAGACGTAAGGAGCGGTGGTACCTTGATAGTGGTTGTTCAAGACACATGACATGGGATATCAACAACTTTACAACCCTATCAAGGTACATGGAAGGTGGCACCGTCACCTTTGGGGATGACTCCAAGGGCACTATCACCGGTATAGAGATTGACCCATTAAGTGAAGACATGGAGAGATTATCCTTGAAGGACTCACCCGCTCAAGAAGAAAAGTAAGAACCCATTGGTGATGTTCAAGAAGATAAAAAGGAAAGCTCTTAACCACTTCCTAAAGATTGGAGATACGCTACAAATCACCCCAAGGAACTCATTTTAGGTGATGTCTCTAAAGGGGTAACAACTCGCTCCAAACATCATGACTTATGTGGTAACTTTGCATTTATTTCTCATTTTGAACCAAAAACATCCTCGAAGCCGAGGGGGACTCATATTGGTTGCTAGCCATGCAAGAGGAACTCAATCAATTTGAGCGCAACCAAGTTTGGCACCTTATTCCTAGGCCTCACGATAGACCAATAATTGGTACTAAGTGGATCTTTAGGAACAAGATGGATGAGTCCGGAAATGTTATTAGAAATAAAGCTAGGTTAGTGGCCCAAGGTTACACTCAAGTTGAAGGAATTGACTTTGAGGAGACCTTTGCACCCTAGCACGGCTTGAAGCCATACGGATGACACTAGCTTTTGCATCTTTTAAAAATTTTAAACTTTTTCAAATGGATATGAAAAGTGCATTTTTAAATAGTTTTATTAATGAAGAAGTTTATGTTGAACAACCTCCCGGTTTTGTTGATCATGTTCATCCCAATTTTGTTTTTAAACTTGATAAAGCTTTGTATGGATTGAAACAAGCTCCAAGAGCTTGGTATGAAAGGCTTTCTAGTTTTCTCATTTCAAATGATTTTGTTAAAGGCAAAGTAGACACAACTCTTTTTACTAAGCATGTTGATAATGACATTTTAATTGTGCAAATTTATGTTGATGATATAATCTTTGGTTCTACTAATGAGTTTTTATGCAAGGAGTTTGAAAAGGTTATACAATGTGAGTTTGAAATGTCTTCCATGGGTGAATTGAATTTCTTTCTTGGACTCCAAATCAAGCAATTGCAAAATGGGAATTTCATATGTCAAGCCAAGTATGCAAAGGAACTCGTAAAGAAGTTTGGACTTGACAGCTCAAAAGTTTGCAACACTCCCATGGCAACTACAACCAAGCTTGATAAGGATGACCAAGGTAAATGTGTTAATATTAAGTTATATAGAAGCATGATGGAAGTTTATTGTATTTGACGGCAAGTAGGCCGGACGTCATGTTTAGTGTGTGTCTTTGTGCTAGATTCCAATCGTGTCCTAAAGAGTCCCATTTTATTGCGGTAAAACGCATCATTCGTTATATTAAGAGCACAATTGGAATGAGTCTATGGTATCCGAAAACTGGAGATTTCTCAATGACAAGTTATTCAAATGCTGACTATGCGGGTTGTAGAGTAGATAGAAAGAGTGAAAGTGCACCTAGAGGGGGGTGAATAGGTGTAAATGCTAATCTAATGATCTTTTTAAACTTAAGTGAATATGGGTGATGCAACGATCTCTCAAAACACGACTAAGAGCCGAATACCCCTTTCGAGGTTCTGAACTCCTTCCTCCCAATTCCCCTTGAATGGGTTAGAGGTGCGCAATGCAACCGTGTTGTATGAGATATGATCGGACAAGTAAAGAATGAATTGCTATGATGAAACACACACACAAGCAATCCAAGCAGTCAAGGATATAGCAATACAATGCACACAATTAAGCCAAGCAAGTATAGATGAATAGCAATAGAAATATATGCAAGGCAATATGAAATAATGCTCAATACACAAGCAAGTATATATGATGATATGAATGGATGATGCTTGCACAAATGTAAAAAGAGTAGAGTTGAGAGAAATTTGATCAAACGCAAAGACCAAGATGTGTTTCGAGGTTCGAGCCCCTAGCTCTACATCCCCGCCTACACCACCGTGTAGGATTTCCCAATCCACTATAGGAGTACCAAACTCCTCTCTCAACCGTACAAAGCCACCGAGGCTATACAACACACAATCCACCTCTACCGAAGAGGGATACGGCCCGTAGCCAACAACCACAAATACCTCTACCTAAGAGGCTCACAAACCAATCACCCGATCACCTCTACCGAAGAGGGATTCACAAATAAAAGGGTGTTTACAACACAAGAGGTTTACAACAACAACCTCAAACACTTCTCTTTTCTTTCTCTTTTCTTTTCTCCTTTTCTTTTCCACAAAAATAAAGATCCTAATAGTTTAGGATAGAAGATAGCTCAAGTGTGGAAACTAGGTGTTTTTGGAAAACAAGCAACAAAGAAATCACTTGGGAAATTCTTGTAAAAGATGGAGAATGAAAACCAATATAAATATCCCAAATTCCTATTTCTTTGATTTTTCCAAAAACCCAAAAACACAAAGAATAAATCTTGTTAGCACTTAAAAACTCTTTTAAAACTCTTTTAAACTCTTCAGAAAACCAGAATTTTTCTCTTCTAAAACGTTAGCCAAAATCCCAAAGGAATGGGGTTTATATAGGCCAAAACAGAAAACTAGCCGTTAGGCTGATGTGGCAATTTTGACAGCCACCGGTCGACCGGACCGGTCGACCGCCAACGGTCTGAAATATGACCGTTGGAGCTTCGGTCGCCTGCCAGTCGACCGACAAAACAAAATTTTCTTCTATCGGTCGACCGACCCAGTCGACCGAAAAATACAGAGAGCAGACTCTCTATATCGGTCGACTGGGTCCGTGTCCCGGTCGACCGACGGACATGCACAGCCTGTGCATGTCCCGGCAGAGCAGCCGGTCGACTGCCGGTCGACCGGTCTGCCTGGAAAACTGTTTTTCTGGGCAGATTTTGAGATAGAAAATTTTGTAAAAAATATTTTAACACTTGTAAAAATTCCACAAAAATATGTTTTATCATTTTACTTGATAACTAAACTTGTGATAAAAATTTCAAGACATATATCAAACATATCAATTCATTTTTGTGTCTTGCCAATTTTATCAAAAATAAAACTTATATTTTTATCAAACTAGATTTTTCCAAAACATGAATAGGAATGTCAAAATAAGTTTGTCTATAAGTTAAGCATGTATGTATAACTAGAAAACATCTACTATACATATTAATCATGAAAACTTGATTTGATCAAACTATTCATGAAATCAATATCAAAAACCAAACCATGTGTATTTTGTGCACTTGAGCATATCAACTAAACTAAGCTTTAACAAATGGATCTAAAACTCAAAACTAAACCTATGGATACCTAAGTCTTCTTGACGATCTTCATCTTCAAGTAGACTAGCTCCCAAACGCGATCCACCGAGTGCAAAGGTATGATCTTTAAGCTTTGGCACCGGAATCACCATGATAAGCTTCCAAACATCTTGTTGAAACTAATCACCAACACTAATAACCTGCTAATGATCTGAAACTTAGAAACACAAGAATATTAGTAAATATAACTACATGAGTTGATCATCATCAAAACTAGAGTGGAAGGCCATTGGGCCAACAATCTCCCCCTTTTTGATGATGACAAAACTGATGGAGTTATATATGCATGGATTAAAGTTAAGCTTCAAAGAAGCTCCCCCTTAACTCATGCATAAATAAAATAAAAAATATTAAACAATATAAACATGTTATAGCTCTAGATGCTAATGAAGTAAGACAAACTCTAAGCTCTAGATACCAATAACATAAACAACACATTCTTAATAAAGCTTATAATAAAGCTTATTAAAACAAATACATGCATATAAAAGCCAAAAGCCAAATTCTTCTCCCCCTTTTTGTCAATCATCAATAAAGGGGTAAAACATCAAAACATTGATATCAAAAAAAATATGTCAATGAAGTGCACCTAGATACCAATAGAAATTCAACATGGTTCAATAAATGGTATATGAGATAGACATTCATGAAGAGGAAGACGTTAAGTTAGCTTCCCTACATATATGAATTACATGAAGAAAGGAAGACACGCCCTAATTCACATAACACAAAATACGTAATGCATAAAAAGAGATGTGAAGCTCTCCTTACACACGTGTATCTCATAAAGAAGAGTTGTCAAGCTCCTCAATATAGGATACACTCAACATGAATCTATACACATATAGGCAATGTAAATCAAAACTATTGAAACTCTCTTAAAACAAAATTTTGAGATACCAATTTAACACAAAACCATCTTAATACCAATAGCAAAATATTTTTCATAAGGCATAAGATACCAATTGAAATTACTTCATCAAAAACAAGTGATATCTATTAGAAACTATTATTTTCCATCATAAATCAAGGGAGTGGGAAACAAATACCAATTGAAAGACAAAGTCAAATTTTCTCCCCCTTTATGAAATACCAACTAAAATAATGCATAGTCTTGATACCAATTTAAAGTAATCAATTTAAACACAATTGAAACTCAAGCACTAGCATAAACAAAAACATATATATGTATGAAAGATAGATACCAATAGAAGTTGATATACTTGGAATTTAAAGCATACATACATACAAAAACATATATGAGTATACAAGAAGATCAAAATGATACCAATTGAAAGAGTTCAATGATACCAATTGACATAACAATAAGTTTAAGTGTATACATCATATTATCTACCACCCAATCATAATTCAAGTTTTAAAGATTTTCAATTTAGGGCATACATGAACATGATCTCCCATCCTACCGCCCTTGGATGGTAGGGGTTTTCAAAAATAGATTTGAAAATTAGGTTTAGTTTGAAAACATCTACCAAAGTGAAGAACATCGCAACTAGTTAAATGGAAAACTTGTTAATTAGTACGAAATTCTTCAAGCAAGGAATAAAACAAGATTATTTTTCACAAAGTATGGAAATCACATGATAATCAACACTCTTGTCAATAAAGCATAATCATGAGAAACAAAACATGAGTAATAGATATGAGTGTACAAATAAAATGTGAATATCATAATCATGAAAAATATTTCATTAAACTCAACTATTCCTTTAAATATCAAAATTAGAAAATCATAAAACTAACTAGTTTAATCTTCAATGGCATATGTATGTCTGATGCAAACTAAAATATACATACATATCCAAAACTCAACGAGTCCACTAAAGTATATGCATGAAGGCACGTGGCTCAAAAAGATGTATATGTATAAGATTAGTTTGAATTAGATCGACATATACATGAAGTTAAACATATAACATGAAAAGCCAATTTTCATTAAACCAATCGGATTTCATTTCAAGGTATATGTATGAATTGTCACTACACTAAGTATACATACATATCCCTAAACACAATTGAGTCCATATATATAGATTTGCATGAAAGGCAAATGACTCAAAGGGTATACATGTATATCTTAATGTTTTGGCAAAATGCACATATACATGAAATGGAAACTCATATAAATTAAAAAAAATATGAATATAAGTTTAAAATATATGAATCATCAAAACTAGACTATACTCATACAACTAATGGGAACAAATAAGCATTCAACCCAATCATATATAGATTTATTTGTGTCCCACTATATGTATAGGTATATAACTAGTCTTAATGAAGATTAATACTTAAACAAGTAATCAAATCATTAAGCACAAGACAAACACGAATATCATTTTGTTAAAACAAAACACATAAATTCATCAAAATTCTTTTATTTTGTGAACCAACTTCTAGGTATATGTATGATCCATCCAAATCTAACAATATGCATACATATCCCAACCATAAACGAGTCTATTAAAAATATTTGCATTGAAGGCAAAAGACTCATGGATATACATGTATATTTATTAGGTTTGAATTTAAAATACATATACATGAAGTAGAATCATAAAAATAGGTATGACAAGTATAAATAAAGGAATCATCAAAACTAGCCTATACTTGTGCACATAGTGGGTACAAATGAGCATGAAGGGCAAAACATATATAAGTCAATTTGTTCTCACTAAGTGTACATGTATACATGCAAGTTTTGATAAAATCTACATTTAAACATGTATATACCACATGAAGCACAAAACACATATAAAACAACATGATACAACTAAAACATGAAACAAACGTTCATATGATCAATATGTATATGCATATGCATTAGATCTAGGATATACATATTAGATCAAAAGTGAGATCACACAAATATAAATCTATATTGAGCATGGGTGTCTCTAAACAACTAAGCATGTATATCACTAATCTAATGAACATGATATAACATAGTGAACATTAAATAATGACATGCTATAAAACAAATGATATGAACATGTAAACAATAATAAGGAGTTAGGAATTGTTACCAAAGCCTTAAAAGGCAACTTTCCTTGTCTCCAAAACATGGTGGTCCTTTCCACCAAATCTTCTCCCTTGAAAGTGATGCATCCAAAAAGTATTCTTTAAGCATGGAACACATCCACTCCAAGGTGCCAACCCTCTCACGTCATGTGAGAGCCCTCACCTACATCAAAATTGGAGGGGTGGTCTTTGGTACCCATTGTCTTTTGGGTCCATGGGGGTTAGTCCATTCTCTAACCCAAACATATTTCTTTGCTAAATTTGGAGTATTTAATCTATCATAGCAAAATTTAGCAAGATGGCCTTTTCGACCACAATGTGTACAAGTGTACACATGAGCATACATAGTGTTAGGATGGTGTCTGTGAGGAGCATGTGTATGCCGTGGAGGGTGTGCATGCATGAAGGATGGAACTTGTTTCTTTCGAAGCAAAGTTTCCAACCGTGTATGATTCATAGCACATTTGCTCATAGTGGAGCCCAAACAATCTACCTTCTTCTTAAGCATGGATATATCATTGTTAATCCTAGAAGAAGAGGTACATGCATTAGGTAGTCTAGATGATGAGGCTACACTAGCATGGCAAACATGTGCATCAATCTTATGTTGCAAAACAATATTTTTCTCTAAGCAAATATTTAAATCATTTGAAATGGAAATGATTTTATTTTTCAAAGCAACATTCTCTTTTAAAATAAAATCTACTTTTGAAGTCAAATTTTCATTTTTCTTCAAAAGAACATGGCAATCATTTTTATTTTTCAAAAGTTCATTTTCTTTAAGTGCAAGGTCAAGTTGAGATTTTAATGAATCCTTCTCATTAGCAATCTCCTCTTTCTCTTGCAAAACAATATCAAGTCTAGCAATCAAATTCTTGTTTTCATTATTAATGCCTAGACTTTTCTTTTTCAAAATGTTATACTTCTCAATTAATTTTTCACAAACTAATGAAAGTTCTTCATTCAAAGCATGGGGATCAATATAATCATTAGAAGAACTTGCACTATCATCACTATCTAATAGAGTTTCCGATTGTACCTCAAGGGAGTCATTCCCTTGGACCATGAAGCATTGTGACTCGGAGTCTCCACTAGATTCCTCTTCCTTTTGGATTTGCACTTGAAGCTCGGAGGTGTTGGTTGTGGTTGTCAACTTGTTCCACACTACAAAAGCGGAATCAAGATTAGAACATGTAAAAGATAATCTTTAGGCAAAGTGTTTCTAATAGCCTCAAGGGCTAGTGCATTGGCCCCTATATGATCACCATTACCAAGATAGCATTTCTTGGTAGCGGCAAGATAAGCATGTATGCCTAGGGTTTTCAAGTATATGGACATCCTAAGCTTCCATACCACAAGGTTGGAAGGGTCATAGCTAGGTGGGGTCATGAAGTCCATGGGTACAAACTATATGTGTGCAATCAAACAAATGCAAATGAGATTAGCAAGCAAATGGATCACTCCTAGGATGTTAAGCCTAATATCAGGAGCACTAGCTCTGATACCAATTGAAAGTGCACCTAGAGGGGGGGTGAATAGGTGTAAATGCTAATCTAATGATCTTTTTAAACTTAAGTGAATATGGGTGATGCAACGATCTCTCAAAACACGACTAAGAGCCGAATACCCCTTTCGAGGTTCTGAACTCCTTCCTCCCAATTCCCTTGAATGGGTTAGAGGTGCGCAATGCAACCGTGTTGTATGAGATATGATCGGACAAGTAAAGAATGAATTGCTATGATGAAACACACACACAAGCAATCCAAGCAGTCAAGGATATAGCAATACAATGCACACAATTAAGCCAAGCAAGTATAGATGAATAGCAATAGAAATATATGCAAGGCAATATGAAATAATGCTCAATACACAAGCAAGTATATATGATGATATGAATGGATGATGCTTGCACAAATGTAAAAAGAGTAGAGTTGAGAGAAATTTGATCAAACGCAAAGACCAAGATGTGTTTCGAGGTTCGAGCCCCTAGCTCTACATCCCCGCCTACACCACCGTGTAGGATTTCCCAATCCACTATAGGAGTACCAAACTCCTCTCTCAACCGTACAAAGCCACCGAGGCTATACAACACACAATCCACCTCTACCGAAGAGGGATACGGCCCGTAGCCAACAACCACAAATACCTCTACCTAAGAGGCTCACAAACCAATCACCCGATCACCTCTACCGAAGAGGGATTCACAAATAAAAGGGTGTTTACAACACAAGAGGTTTACAACAACAACCTCAAACACTTCTCTTTTCTTTCTCTTTTCTTTTCTCCTTTTCTTTTCCACAAAAACAAAGATCCTAATAGTTTAGGATAGAAGATAGCTCAAGTGTGGAAACTAGGTGTTTTTGGAAAACAAGCAACAAAGAAATCACTTGGGAAATTCTTGTAAAAGATGGAGAATGAAAACCAATATAAATATCCCAAATTCCTATTTCTTTGATTTTTCCAAAAACCCAAAAACACAAAGAATAAATCTTGTTAGCACTTAAAAACTCTTTTAAAACTCTTTTAAACTCTTCAGAAAACCAGAATTTTTCTCTTCTAAAACGTTAGCCAAAATCCCAAAGGAATGGGGTTTATATAGGCCAAAACAGAAAACTAGCCGTTAGGCTGATGTGGCAATTTTGACAGCCACCGGTCGACCGGACCGGTCGACCGCCAACGGTCTGAAATATGACCGTTGGAGCTTCGGTCGCCTGCCAGTCGACCGACAAAACAAAATTTTCTTCTATCGGTCGACCGACCCAGTCGACCGAAAAATACAGAGAGCAGACTCTCTATATCGGTCGACTGGGTCCGTGTCCCGGTCGACCGACGGACATGCACAGCCTGTGCATGTCCCGGCAGAGCAGCCGGTCGACTGCGGTCGACCGGTCTGCCTGGAAAACTGTTTTTCTGGGCAGATTTTGAGATAGAAAATTTTGTAAAAAATATTTTAACACTTGTAAAAATTCCACAAAATATGTTTTATCATTTTACTTGATAACTAAACTTGTGATAAAAATTTCAAGACATATATCAAACATATCAATTCATTTTTGTGTCTTGCCAATTTTATCAAAAATAAAACTTATATTTTTATCAAACTAGATTTTTCCAAAACATGAATAGGAATGTCAAAATAAGTTTGTCTATAAGTTAAGCATGTATGTATAACTAGAAAACATCTACTATACATATTAATCATGAAAACTTGATTTGATCAAACTATTCATGAAATCAATATCAAAAACCAAACCATGTGTATTTTGTGCACTTGAGCATATCAACTAAACTAAGCTTTAACAAATGGATCTAAAACTCAAAACTAAACCTATGGATACCTAAGTCTTCTTGACGATCTTCATCTTCAAGTAGACTAGCTCCCAAACGCGATCCACCGAGTGCAAAGGTATGATCTTTAAGCTTTGGCACCGGAATCACCATGATAAGCTTCCAAACATCTTGTTGAAACTAATCACCAACACTAATAACCTGCTAATGATCTGAAACTTAGAAACACAAGAATATTAGTAAATATAACTACATGAGTTGATCATCATCAAAACTAGAGTGGAAGGCCATTGGGCCAACAAAGAGTACTAGTGGGACATGTCAACTTCTTGGTAATTGTCTTGTTTCAGGTCCTCTAGGAAACAAAATTCTGTAGCTCTCTCAACTGCCGAGGCGGAGTATGTTGCGGCGGGGGCTTGTTGTGCACAAGTCCTTTGGATGAAACATACTCTCCTTGATTATGATTTGCATTATAACCATATAAAAATATTTTGTGATAATACTATTACTATTCACATGACTAAGAATGTAAATCAACATAGTAAGACCAAGCACATTGAGATTAGATATCACTTTCTTAGAGATCATTTTGAGAAAGGTGATATAGATATTGATTATGTTTCCACGGATTTGCAACTTGCCGATATTTTCACTAAACCACTTGATTTTGATAGATTCTCCTTTATTTGTGGTGAACTAAATGTTTGTGTTATTGAATAAAAATATTTTTCTTACCCTTTTTGATGTATGACAAAAAAGGAGAGAATAAGTTTATGGTCTTGATTCCAATATAAATTTATATTGTTTTTGTTTTTACAAAGTGTTTATGATTTCTTATATTTGAGTTTAAGTGTTTTACAAGTGTTTAATATCTCATGGTTTTTGCTTGCATATTACGTTTTTTTTATTTGTTTAATGTAGCATAATTTGAGGGGAGCTTACACCTCTCTTTTATTTTTTACATAGCCTATTTGTTTTGTCATCATCAAAAAGGGGGAGATTGTTGGCCCAAAAGGTAACACTCTCCATTTGTTTAGAGTTTTGATGATAACAAAACAAATAAGAGCTATTTGGTACTAATAAGTTTGTTCAAGATAAGTTTCAGGTTTGTATCATGTTTGGAGGCCATTGTTTAGCTTTTGCAAGAAATTCTAGGTTCATGGAGCAAAGAAGGCTTATGGCACATCAAGGAAGGAATATAGAAGAGAAGGCTCTAGCTAGGCTTTGCATGGCTCAAGACTTCAAGATTGCTCAAAAAGACTTCATTAGATTTGTTTTTAGTTTTATAGTTATTTTTTGTTAAAGAATAGTGAATAGGGTTGAAGCTCCATATTCCAACACACACATGTTTTTGCGCACATGCCTTTCCTAGAAATATACCCTATAAATGTATACAAAGTATTTTAATACAAAGCCTTTTGATTACAAACACAATTTTATGTTTTATATATATCTCTAATCAAAACTATTTTGTTAGATTTCAAATCCCTTTCAAAATTATGTTTCAATTTTGACTTTTGGCCTGAGCAGGTCGACCGACCGGTCGACTGTCACTAAGTCAGGTCAGTTCGGTCGACCGACCCAGTCGACTGGACTTCTGGCAGTTTTTGTGCGTATCAGTGTGCATGTTTTCCGGTCGACCGTGCAGCCGACCGAAGCCCTTCGGTCGACCGGGCGGCTGGCCGACTGAAGTGGTGTTGCTCTCTGTTTATGCACGGTCGACCGGGCGGTCGACTGGAAGCCTGCAACGGTCGTATTATTTTGAACTCCGGTCGACCGGCCGGTCGACCGAGAGAGCCGTTTCAGCCATAACGGCTAGTTTTTAAACACGTTTTAAATTTGTCTTTTTCTTCTCTAAACGTGTTTAAATGGTATTTTCTGGGTCTAATACTTCCTAATTAGTATTATGAGGGTTTACTCTTTAATCCCTAGCCCTCTCCTATAAATAAGGGTGATTAGGGAGAGATTTAAAAACAACAAACATTTACAAAAAGTTTCAAAAGTTTTCAAAGGCTTTCAAAAGAGTTTTGTCTTTGGTTTTTGTGCTGAAGAATCTCTCATCACTGAAGTTTTATTTTCTAAACTCTCTCTAGTTCATTTCCTTTTTCCACTTACAATATTTGAGCTTCTATTCTGACCATTATTCTATAGGGTCTTGTAAGGGAAAGAGGCTTTTGCAAAAGATAGTTTGTGGTCTTTTGATCACCAAGAGAGAACTTGTAATTGAGATTGTGGAGTTGGGTACTCCGGTGTGATTGTAATTCTTTGTGAAGTTATAGTGGTTAGAAATCCTTCTGGGTGAAGGCGGGGACGTAGAGCTGGGTGCTCGAACCTCGGAAAAATTCTCAGTGTTTGCGTTTGGTTTACTTGCTCTTATTTCTTGCATTATATTCTTGCTTCAATTATTTGTTTTAATTACTTGCTTCAATTACTTGCTCTATATATATATATTCATTGCTTTATTCAATTGTTTCATACTCATATTGTCAATCTTATACTCATACAACAAGATTGCATTGCGCACCTCCAACTCATATCTAGAGGAATCAGGAGGAAGGAGTTCAGAGCCTTTCACGGGGTATTCGGCTTCTAGTCTTGTTTTGGGTTGATTGTTGCATCATATTTTTTTATTGTGCATTGATTAGCATTATCACCTATTCACCCCCCTCTAGGTGATTTTCAGATTTTAGTCAGTTTTTCATTCTTTTTAGTGTAGGTTTTTATTTTTTCTTTTATGTAATTTTTACCTTTTTTTTTATGTAAATGAGAGGAGATACGAGTTTCATAGAGGAATGAGAGCAAGCGTGTACTGAGGGTGATATTAGTGTAAGTAAGTGTTTTCTTTCGTCTTTATTTGAGTCGAATCAAAGTTTTTTTTTCTTCTTTACTCTTATTTTCGTTTACTCTCCTCTGATGTGTTACAATCTAAGTGAATCCGATAGTTTCGAGACTGTCTCGCCATTACAAGTGCCCTTGATGGTCTATGGTGATGAACAACCAATTTTTTTTGTATAGCTTGCCCTTTTATTCGTAGTGTAGATCGGGAATAAGGAAGATCCTACACACCATGCTTGATCGCCTTCAAAGAACTAGGTAAGTCATAGCTATGGATTCAAGATATATAAGAACTGAAGAGGTAAGTAATTTTTAGCTTCTTCTCTTTTAACTTTTAGTTTAAATCACCAACACCACAATCTCCCAATTCTTTGATCACTCTTTTTAATTTCAATATATAATCCATTTTCCATTTTCTCTACCTTCTCAATCTACCACTTTCTTCTTAACTTAACTGTAACTTTTTTGTTTCAAGAACTAAAAGAAGAACTTTAACTATTCTTTGCAACTTAAAAGAGAACTTATTAAAAAGCTTTCCTCGCTAGTCCCTCCTTGTGAATCACAACTCGTATAGCTACTTGCTATAGCGATAACATTATGTACTTGTACATTCTATTGTTAAGTTCTGAAATTCTGTATTCTTGTGTGCAGGTAAAACCTTAATCAGCGTTTCTAGGGTCAGCCCAGTTGGCCCAAAGGCCATTAGCCCTATGTTTTGATGATTACAAACCATATGAAGTTAGGAATTAACAAGATTGTTTTAAATGAGTTTCAGGTAAAAACATAGGTCGATTGACGGCTCCTACACAAGACTCACACATTTGGAAGCCGTGAAGATTTAGATCCCAGAGCCTAGCACACTAGAAGAGCTCAAGGATCAATCAAACAAGTTGAGAAGACTATACAAGATTTGTATCTTTGCATTTTTCTTTTTAGTTAGGATTTATAGTCTATCTGTCAAAACCGAGATGATAGAGGTTGATAACCTTGGGATTGCCACACACACATTTGATATTGCTTCATGCTTTCAAATAAAATTTTATTACAAAATTTCTTACCAAATTTCAGAAAAACAAAGTTTGGAAAAATCGGTTATTGGAAAAATAAGTTTTTGGAAAAACGATTTTTAGATTAGAAAAAGAATTTTTATCAAAATATAGTTCAAATTGTATTGGTGTTGATCTATGATCACACTATGATCTTTCTTAGCTCTAGAACTCTATTTCGTATCTACTCATTTAAAGAAAATTTATCGGAAAAATTAAACACTTCAAAAGTTTTCCTAAACTATAAATTTGGCCTTGTCTGGTCGACCGCACGGTCGACCGCTGGCAGAGCAGAACTGCTTTGTCGGTCGACCGGGCGGTCGACCGACATGCACCAATGTGCATTGTGCACCTCGGTCGACCGTCCCGGTCGACCGGCAGATAAAGCAGAGCTCTTCGTTTGTTCCGGTCGACCGGTCCGGTCGACCGACAGAGAGTGGTCACTCTCTGTTTGGGACTTCGGTTGACCGCCCGGTCGCCCGCTTTCCCAACGGTCGAAAATCCGACCGTTGGCGGTCGATCGGCCCGGTCGACCGGCAGCAGCCAGAGTCTGCTGACAGATTCCTACGGCTATTTTTTTGGTTTGTCTTTTGTTGGGGCTTCTCCCAACGAATATTTTGGCTTGTTTAACCCTATTTTCATCTCCTATAAATAGTGGGAGTGTTATACAACTAAAATACAACATTTACAAGAGTAAAATCAAATTTCTCAAAGTTTAGCCTTTTAGCAAATGAATCTTCTTGAGCCAAATTTTCAATCCTTTTGTGTTTTAGCTTGAAGCTTTCTCTTCTACTTCTCTACTTGTTTTAGCACCACACAATCCCTAAAGTTTTATCTCCTCATCTTGGTTATAGGATTGTGTATGTGAGCTTTGTTTGTGGTCAAGTATTGATCACCGTTTCCTTATATCGAGAAGTTGTAGAGGTTGCGGCCTCAAGCGAGCTAGTGATCTCTAAGTCGGTGTTGCGACACCGTGAGAGAGGACAAGTGTGTCCGAAGAGTTCTAGTGAGAACTTGTATTGACGATCTAGTGGGATCAAGCATAGTGGAAATCCTTCATCATGTTGAAGGCGGGGACGTAGAGCAGTGACTCGAACCTTGAAACATATTCTAGTGTTTGCGATTGTCCACTTATCTCTAAACTCTCTCCCCTTTACTTGCACTATTATTTGTTTACTTCCTTGCAAGTTTTAATATTGTTGTTGTTTATTATTAATTAATTTTTAATCCGCATTATTTGCCGCTTAGTATAGCTGATTGAGATTTTGATAATTGAAATAGAGTTCAGAATTCTTAGTCTCAATGCGAATCCGCTGTAGCAAGGGCTCAAGCGGGTCGTGATCCTCAGGGAAGGATGCGATGAAAGCTTTTCGACTCGATTCCTCTGTATGCTTCAAGTAAGAAGAGAGAGATTAGATTGGTGATGAAAATATGAGATTAAAGACGTGGTTTTGCTGATCTTCTACCACAACCCTATTGCAAGTTAAGGAGCTAGATCTTCATCTTAAGATGTAGGTGATTCACCCTAGGTCATTACAAATAATTCAAGCAAGAAAAATCAATACTAGACTTCTAGCAAAGTTACATTATTAAAAGCCAAACTATGGTTCATCCTAACATCTAAGTACAGCCTAATAAAAGACGAATCTTAAATTTATGCCGTCCTAATTCTTAAGTTTGAAGTCATGAGAGGTCTTTTTAATATGCAACCTATATTAGGAATTCTAGGTATTTGTTTAATCTTCAAGAAAAGTTGTTTTTAACCCTAGGGTTTCTATAGATGTTCATTAATCCGATCTAGACTTAACTGCTCTAGGGTTGCTTTAAGAATCTCAGCAAACCACTAGAGAGAATTAGTTCTTCATTATATATATATTTTTTTTCAAATTATTTATTTTTTTTAATTATTTTTTTATGAGAAAGATTGCAAGGAAAAGAAAACGAAAACAAGAAGAGATCACAGATTAAAACAAAGAGAGATCACAAAAGAAATAAAGTAAAGTTGCAGAAATTAAAAGAGAACAAAAGAGTGACTTTTATTTCAGATGAATCTCCGGTTACACAATCGTCTCCTTCTTCTCCACAACGAGCATGAAATAAAAATTACAACTTGTGCAAAAATTTAGAAAAATAGCTAAAGAAAACCCTAGTCGTCTCTGCATGCCCTTTTTGCTGCGCCTGCACGGATATTTATAGTGCAGAAGAAGATAGAGTCCCGGATGAAGTTGTAGACGAAGTCTGGTTAGTCAGACTCATCCAGAATGCCGCGCCTTGCCGCGCGTCCGCGGCTCTTTGGTGGCTTCTGACCGCGCGCTTTGGCGCGTGGCCTCTCCTGGTCCGTCCATGTGGGCACCTGCTTCTAGAAGTGTGATCCTGGCCTTTTAATCTGGATTTTCGAGATAACTTAGTAATCAAGTTATCCTTAATCCAGATTTCTTCAAATCTTCTTCCCACGAATTTCCTTCTTACCTTGGCCTTTTATCCTCATCCTGCAGGTGTTTAGAGTTGGATAGAAGTCTAGCCTTCCCTAATCTCTGATATTTGCAACTTTTAGCCCTTGTATTTGCATTTTGACTCTTTGTATTTGCGCTTTTTCACCTGGGCTTCAAACATGGGCTTGGATCTGGGCTTTTGGGCTCTTTAAGCTTTATTTATTATTAAAATAATACTTCGAGGCCTGCACACATTAAATAACGAAATATTAATAAATGTGCATTATAATATGAATAAATGTGCAATTGTGATGGTATATATGATGATAATTATGCATTTTTCACTACCTATCACACCCCCACACTTATCTTTTTGCTCGTCCTCGAGTAAAAATTAAAAAGAAAGAGAAAAATCTAACCTAGCTAACTCACTTTCGTAGGAATCACGGTTGCACTTAGCACGTGCAACAAGCCGTTAAACCTCTAGGTTACCCTAGAGGACGAGTGTTGTCTCGTGAGGGTTTTCAGAGGATTACACCCACAAAATCCATAAAAGGAAAATATTTGAATTATTATTGAAGAGACTAAGTAGTCTATAAGTTTTAGGATTATCATTTTTATTCATTCTTCAAACCTGGTCTTTATAAAGTCAATTGTTATTCATTTTAGGTAAGGATTAAAATTGAATTTCTAATATAGTCTTTTTCGTTACCAAAAGTCATACGCACCCTTATGAATCTAGGAATTCCTTAACTTGGACTCTCATGCCTCATTATTATTTTTATAACATCATCTAATTTTCTTTCGTGTAAGTATCAAGGCTTCTTGAGGCCCTCATACCTAACTAATTGACTATTAGATGTGTTAATATATATATATATATATATATATATATATATATATATATATATATATATATATTTTTTGCATGTATAACTCATCTAATTTTCTTTCGTATAAGTATCAAGGCTTCTTGAGGCCCTCATACCTAACTAATTGATTATTAGATGTGTTAATACATATATTATATTTCTTAATTTTCTTAGGCTTTCTAATCCACCCATGTAGCGAACTTAAGTCGATGACTCCCAAACCGGTTGGCTTTAGGGCACCAGGTGAGAAAACACCCCGCGGACTCAAATTCGAGTGAACTAGGCCCCAAAACTAAGGACTTTATTTTATTTACTCACCTTTAGGCATGAATACTTATGCTTCTTGAGGCACATGTATCAGCTTAATTGGTGATTTTTTTTCTTCTCTTTTTTTTTCTTTTTTTTTTTATATGAGGCACAAGGTCTTTGTCTTAGAATCCTAGATATGCATTTGGTATGCACATTTCATTAAGGTAAAAATCAAGACTAATTATTTATTCAATTTCTCTCCTATACCTAAAAATTAAACAATTTATTTATTTTGACCAAGTTTTTAGAAATCCTAATCATGATTTTCCTAATCCTTAAAACTAACTTAGATTTCTTTCAAAAATAAGTCAAAATACTGTCCTTTTTATAATTTTTTTTTTTTTTATATATTTTTTTTTTCAGAATTTTTTTCCCCTTCCCCCACACTTGTTTCATGCATTGTCCCTAATGTATGAATGAAATGTATGGATGCATGAACTGGCAGAAAGATATAATCACCGATACAGTGGGTCAAAAAGACCCATCGCCGCATTAGCTTCCGGCACAGACTCCAAAAAGATTTTAAGACGTTGACCATTTACCTTGAATGAATTGCCATTTTTGGGATCGTAGATCTCTATGGCTCCGTGTGGAAACACCGTCTTAACAATGAATGGTCCTGTCCATCTTGACTTCAATTTGCCGGGAAAGAGATGAAGTCTAGAGTTGTAGAGTAAAACTTTTTGTCCTTGGACAAAAGTTTTTCTCGTGATGAATTTATTGTGAAAAACCTTAACTCTATCCTTCGCAATCTTTGCATTCTCGTATGCATCATTCCTCAACTCCTCTAGTTCAGAAATTTGTAATTTCCGAAACTCACCGGCCTTATCTAAATCGAAATTTAGCTGCTTAATTGCCCAAAGGGCCCGGTGCTCTAGCTCGACAAGAAGGTGGCAAGCCTTTCCAAAGACCAGTCTGTAGGGAGACATTCCTAGAATCGTCTTAAAGGCAGTCCTATATGCCCATAGGGCATCCACCAGTTTGGTGGACCAGTCCTTCCTATTCTGATTCACAGTCTTCTCCAAAATGAGCTTGACTTGCCTATTAGAAACTTCTACCTGCCCGCTAGTTTGACGATGGTAGGGAGTAGACAACTTGTGGGTAATGGCATATTTTCGCATAAGAGCTTCAAAAGTTCTATTGCAAAAATGTGTGCCGTTGTCGCTAATGATGGCTCGAGGGATTCCAAAGCGTGAGATGATATTATCTTTCAAGAATTTGACAACAATTTTGTTGTCATTTGTCTTGCAAGGGACAGCTTCTACCCACTTTGACACGTAGTCTACGGCCAACAAGATGTACTGGTGCCCAAACGAATTAGGGAAGGGTCCCATAAACTCAATACCCCATACGTCGAAAAGTTCTACTTCTAGAATGGGATTCAGGGGCATCATATTTCGTTTGGAAATTCTTCCTATCATTTGACATCTTGTGCAAGTTTTGCAATACTCAAATGCGTCTCTAAACACAGTTGGCCAATAAAAGCCACTTTGCAGAATTTTCTCGGCAGTTTTGCGGGGACCAAAATGTCCACCGCAAGCGAACTCATGACAAAAAGCTAGCACGCTTCTAGTCTCCTCGTCGGGGACACATCTCCTAATGATTTGGTCGCTACAATATTTGAAAAGATAAGGATCTTCCCACATGTAATACCGAACTTGAGACAAGAATCGGTATCTATCCTGTTTAGACCAACTAGGTGGTGTTTGGTTTGTGACTAAGTAATTTACTATGTCAGCAAACCATGGCTCCTTAGAGATGGCTAGAAGTTGCTCATCGGGAAAATTGTCATTGATGGGCAGCTCGTCAGAAGGTGCGTTTGGCACACGAGAGAGATGGTCAGCTACGACATTTTCGATACCTTTTTTATCTCGAATTTCGAGATCGAATTCTTGAAGGAGAAGGATCCAACGAATGAGTCGGGCTTTCGCATCTTTTTTAAGCATAAGGTATCGAAGAGCAGAATGGTCAGTAAAAATCGTGGTCTTGGTCCCAAGTAGGTATGGGCGGAATTTCTCCAAAGCGAACACTACTGCCAAGAATTCCTTCTCGGTTGTAGTATAGTTCATTTGGGCGTCATTGAGCGTCCTACTCGAATAATAGATCACGTGTTGCTTGCTGTCCTTACGCTGTCCTAAGACAGCACCTATCGCAAAATCTGAGGCATCGCACATGATCTCAAAAGGCTTGGACCAGTCCGGAGGTGAGATGATAGGAGCAGAGATAAGCTCCATTTTCAATTTCTCCCATGCACTATGGCACCTATCATCAAAGATGAAGGACACGTCTTTAGCTAGAAGGTTTGTAAGGGGTCTAGCAATTTTGCTAAAGTCCTTAATGAACCTACGATAAAATCCGGCGTGTCCTAAGAAAGACCGAATGTCCTTCACGCATCGCGGAAGTGGAAGTCTCGCTATGATCTCCACCTTGGCCTTGTCTACCTTAATCCCTTCCCTAGATATCTCGTGACCTAGGATAATCCCATGTTGCACCATGAAATGACACTTTTCCCAATTGAGGGTCAAGTTCTTTTCGGTGCACCTACTCAGCACTAGCTCCAAGTGATGGAGACACTGGTCAAATGAATTTCCATAGACGGAGAAGTCGTCCATGAAAATTTCTAAAAAACGCTCAACCATATCAGAAAACAGGCTTAACATACAACGTTGGAATGTGGCGGGGGCATTGCACAAGCCGAAAGGCATTCGACGGTAGGCAAATGTCCCAAATGGACACGTGAACGTTGTCTTCTCTTGATCCTCCGGCGCTATAGGAATTTGGTTATACCCTGAATAACTGTCCAAAAAGCAGTAATACTCATGACCTGCTAATCTTTCCAACATTTGGTCAATGAAAGGGAGGGGAAAATGATCTTTCCTAGTGGCTGCGTTCAACTTGCGGTAGTCTATGCATACTCTCACCTTGGTAGGCAATCGTGTTTGCACTAACTCATGCTTGTCGTTCTCTACCACAGTAAAACTAGACTTCTTAGGGACCACATGCATTGGGCTAACCCATTCGCTATCGGAAATGGGATAAATGATCCCATTATCTAACAGTTTCACTATTTCGGCGTGTACAGCCTCCTGCATGAGTGGGTTTAGCCTGCGCTGTGGATCCCTCTTCGGTCTAACCCCTTCCTCTAGATGGATACGATGCTGGACTATCGTAGGGCTCAGTCCCTTGATATCTGCCATAGTCCAACAAATGGCTTCCCTATGTCTCCTAAGGGTTGCCAGCAGGTCCTCCTCTTGCCCATTGGTCAATTAGATGCAACTATGACTGGTAACGTCTCTTGTTCACCTAGGTAGGCGTACTTAAGATGTTTGGGCAAGGCTTTTAACTCCAAAGAAGGAGTTGGCTCGATGGGTGGAGGAGTTAAGCTAGAATCTCCCATCTCTATAGAACTCAGATTTGATTCCCATTCGATCTCATCAAGACTGATATCACTTGTTTCTAACTCTTCCTCTTCCTCTGACTCAAATATGATCTCATCATTATGCTCACTCGTCATGTTCTCAATAGAGTTAACCTCAAAGGGTTGGTCGGTCACATCGTAGGGATGCTTACCTAGGTTGAAAACATTGACTTCCTTGGTCATATCCCCAAAAGTCAGTCTCATGGATCCGTTTCTACAATTTATAATTGCATTAGCGGTTGCTAGGAACGGTCTTCCTAAGATAACGGGAGTTTGGGACCTAGGATTAGACATAGGTTGTGTCTCTAAGACAATGAAATCGACCGGGTAAATGAATTCTCCAACCCGTATGAGAATGTCATTGATCTCTCCCTTTGGAACTTTGATAGAGCGGTCAGCCAACTGAATAGTAACTTGGGTCGGGTTGAGTTCACCTAATCCAAGTTGTTGATACACGGAGAAAGGGAGCAAATTGATGCTGGCTCCTAAATCGAGGAGTGCTCGATTGATTTCGGCTCGACCTATGGTGCAAGAAATGGTGGGGCAACCTGGGTCCTTATACTTGATAGGGATCTGGTTGGACAGTAGCTCACTAATGTTAGTGGCTAGAAAAACCTTCTTAGGCACATTAGTCTTTCTTTTCTTGGTGCACATGTCCTTAATGAATTTGGCATAACTAGGGACCTGTTGGATTGCATCAAGAAGTGGAATGTTGAGCCTAACTTGATTGAACACCTCTAATAATTTCTCCATGTGTGTATTGTTGTTGCTTCTAAGCCTATTTGGAAATGGAGCTATAGGCTGGTGCATCTGACCTGCTGACTTTTCAGCTTCAGTTTCATTGGGGCTGGATGGAGCAGGAGTGGAGCTAGATGGAATGGAAGTGGAGCTAGGTGGAATCGATGGCTGAGATGGATCCGATGGCATGGATACTTGATTATCAACTTGTTTCCCCGATCTGAGTGTATGAACCATATGACACTGATTTGGGTCTTGAACCTCATTGGCTGGCCTAGGATTCCTAGGATTTGGCAATGGTTGACTCGGTAGGGTACCCCTCTGTCTCTCTTGTTGGTTCAATTGGAGCTCTATCCTACTTAGGACTTGAGCCAGCGTGTCTTGGCTTTTGACTAGGGTATCCACCTTTCTTTCCAATTTGAAAGTCTTGTCTCCATTTGTGAATTTTGGAAAGACGGTGGAGGATTAGGGAAATTTTGTTGATAGGGCGGATTTTGGAAGTTGTTGGAGAATTTGGGCCTCACTTGATCATTGTTGCTTGGGCCCCATGAAAAATTGGGATGGTTTCTCCAACCGGGATTGTAGGTGGGCGAATAAGGATTGTTGGCAGGCCTTGTGAAGGCCGCACTCATATGTTCGGGCAAGCTTTGATGCGCGATGAAGACATGACATTCCTCAAACACATGGTTCATATCTTGACAATAAGTACAGCCCGCCGAAGATGTTGGGCTGACTTGGTTCACAGAGACTGGCTCTTTCGTTTCAAGAGCCTCTAGTCTACGCATAACAGCAGCTAACTTAGCATCGGTTGCTACGTTGGCCTCAATGGAATGGATACCTCCTTTAGAAGAAGTAGGGTCATTAGTCCTAGATTTTTCAGGAGTAGGGTCCCATTGGATGGATTTTTCAGCTAATTCCTCAAACAATGTCCATCCTTCATCTTCATTCTTTTGCAGAAATCCTCCTTGACACATGGATTCTAACAGTGTTTTAGTAGAATAATCTAATCCATCATAGAGAACTTGGCAAAGTCGCCATTTCTCTATCCCATGGTGAGGACATTGGGCAAGGAGATCCTTAAAACGCTCGAAGTATTTCCAAAAGGTTCATTGGCTGTTTGCTTAAACTGGAGGATATTCTTCCTAATCAGTGCAGTCTTGTGAACGGGATAAATTTCTTTAAGAAGGCCTTAATGAAATTATTCCAAGAAGATATTGAACCGGCCTCTAGACTGTAGAGCCATTTCTTTACTAAATCCTTCAAAGCAAAGGGGATAAACCTAAGTTTGATAGCATCGTCTCCTAACTTAGGTATATTCATCATTTGACATACTTCTTCAAATTCCCTTATGAAGAAGTATGCATCCTCAGATTCAAGTCCATGAAATTTGGGAAGAGTGTTGATGTATTGTGGCTTGAGTTCATATGGGTCAACACTTTCGATAGTGAGCTGGATGCAAGAAGGAAGAGAGGTTCTAATAGGATAGAACCTATCTTGGAGTGACTGTGGTTGTGCCATGTGTGAGTCGGGCTTGAGCTCGGGTGGTGAACTGGTTCTAGTTAGCCTGGATGTAAGTGGGTCTCTCGACCAAGCGGTCATGCACAATCAGCAAACAAGTTCACCCAATCAATCAAAAAAAAGAAAACAATCAAAAATCCTAATCTAGGGTAAGCCTTGACCTAGACGACTCCTAACTTTAGACTGTCCTTAGGAGGTCTACTGTCGACGTTAACCACAAGCTAATCGGCCAGGTAGGTGGCAAGACCGGTGGGAGGTTTTCCGTCAGAGACGTTCCTTAATTAAATAACCACCGTTCTTCGGGCTTTCGGCCCTCAATCCCCTGCCTAGACACCGATTTGACAAGAGTTAATTTCGAACAATTTTCCTCCTTCGGTCAATCTCCTATTGAGTCCGAGTTAACCTAGGGCCAACGTCTAGTCAAATTTTACTTAAGGTTAGGGTTGTGAGTGTGACGGATATGATTTGTGGGCCAAGGAAGGGTGATGAAATCCCCACCTTATCTTGCTTATGGGTTATGCCCTTAAGATGAATTAGTGTACGTGTAAAGCGGTAGAAAAGTAATCACTCAAGAAAGCAGTAAACAACCAAGAGTGTTTCCTAATCTATATGCTATGCAAACGTACCTTGTCGCCAGCACTCTTCAACAGAATTAAAAAATGTAAATAGACACGTGCCCTAAATGCAAGAGTCTAAAAAATTTTTTTTTTATTTTCAACAAATGGGTTAATGTTATTAATTAGCAGTTGCAGAGTGATCACAGAGAAATAATGTCACAACAGAAAATAGAATTTTGCACTGCAGAGCAACCTGCAGAAAAATGTATCAGTAGTCCACTACAATTGTCGCGGATTCGCGGCTTTTGCCGCGTTTCTGCGGCAAAGTTGTAGGTCCAGGTGCTCTGCCTTCGAGGGCAGAGGCACTGGATAGCTATATGTGCTTTCTGCTGCTCTGTTTTTGTTTCCTGTTCTCTGTACCTGCAACAGAAAAGAAAGAATGATTAGAACGAGGAAATCGTGCCGTTCCTTCCCCGGCAACGGCGCCAAAATTTTGATTGAGATTTTGATAATTGAAATAGAGTTCAGAATTCTTAGTCTCAATGCGAATCCGCTGTAGCAAGGGCTCAAGCGGGTCGTGATCCTCAGGGAAGGATGCGATGAAAGCTTTTCGACTCGATTCCTCTGTATGCTTCAAGTAAGAAGAGAGAGATTAGATTGGTGATGAAAATATGAGATTAAAGACGTGGTTTTGCTGATCTTCTACCACAACCCTATTGCAAGTTAAGGAGCTAGATCTTCATCTTAAGATGTAGGTGATTCACCCTAGGTCATTACAAATAATTCAAGCAAGAAAAATCAATACTAGACTTCTAGCAAAGTTACATTATTAAAAGCCAAACTATGGTTCATCCTAACATCTAAGTACAGCCTAATAAAAGACGAATCTTAAATTTATGCCGTCCTAGTTCTTAAGTTTGAAGTCATGAGAGGTCTTTTTAATATGCAACCTATATTAGGAATTCTAGGTATTTGTTTAATCTTCAAGAAAAGTTTTTTTAACCCTAGGGTTTCTATAGATGTTCATTAATCCGATCTAGACTTAACTGCTCTAGGGTTGCTTTAAGAATCTCAGCAAACCACTAGAGAGAATTAGTTCTTCATTATATTTTTTTTTTCAAATTATTTATTTTTTTTATTATTTTTTTATGAGAAAGATTGCAAGGAAAAGAAAACGAAAACAAGAAGAGATCACAGATTAAAACAAAGAGAGATCACAAAAGAAATAAAGTAAAGTTGCAGAAATTAAAAGAGAACAAAAGAGTGACCTTTATTTCAGATGAATCTCCGGTTACACAATCGTCTCCTTCTTCTCCACAACGAGCATGAAATAAAAATTACAACTTGTGCAAAAATTTAGAAAAATAGCTAAAGAAAACCCTAGTCGTCTCTGCATGCCCTTTCTGCTGCGCCTGCACGGATATTTATAGTGCAGAAGAAGATAGAGTCCCGGATGAAGTTGTAGACGAAGTCTGGTAGTCAGACTCATCCAGAATGCCGCGCCTTGCCGCGCGTCCGCGGCTCTTTGGTGGCTTCTGGCCGCGCGCTTTGGCGCGTGGCCTCTCCTGGTCCGTCCATGTGGGCACCTGCTTCTAGAAGTGTGATCCTGGCCTTTTAATCTGGATTTTCGAGATAACTTAGTAATCAAGTTATCCTTAATCCAGATTTCTTCAAATCTTCTTCCCACGAATTTCCTTCTTATCTTGCCTTTTATCCTCATCCTGCAGGTGTTTAGAGTTGGATAGAAGTCTATCCTTCCCTAATCTCTGATATTTGCAACTTTTAGCCCTTGTATTTGCATTTTGACTCTTTGTATTTGCGCTTTTTCACCTGGGCTTCAAACATGGGCTTGGATCTGGGCTTTTGGGCTCTTAAGCTTTATTTATTATTAAATAATACTTCGAGGCCTGCACACATTAAATAACGAAATATTAATAAATGTGCATTATAATATGAATAAATGTGCAATTGTGATGGTATATATGATGATAATTATGCATTTTTCACTACCTATCAATAGCCATTACCTATTCACCCCTCTAGGTGATTTCAATTGGTATCAGAGCCTAACCCTAGCATTTGGTTTAACCACCTTAGGGAGATCCTCATTATTGGCTATATCTATTTGTTGCATTTATTATTTGTTGTGCACTATACTTGTATTCATGGCATCATTTGACTTTTTTGGCATCAAGTCCCCACCCAAATTTGATGGGTTGAACTTCGCCATTTGGAAGGTCAAAATGAACCTATTCCTAAAATCCCTAGGAGTTAGAGTTGCCAAGTCTATCACCAAAGAATTTATTGAACCTCTCACTGATGAGAGTACATGGTCTGAAGAAACCTCTAAGGACTATGAGGCCAATGCTAGAGCCCAATATGCACTCACTCAAGCTTTATATGAAGGCACTCACTCAAGCTTTATATGAAGATAATCTTTCCCGCATCATAAATGGCAAGTCTGCTTATGAAGTTTAGAATGTGCTTATTGTTACTCATGAGGGGACGTCGCAAGTCAAGAGATCAAAAATTAACTTTCTCCATTCTCAATAGAATTTCTATATGCTCGATAATGAAGGCATAGATGATATGCTCACTCATTTCACAAGATAACTAACGCCTTATCTTCTTTAGGTGACAACATCGACAATGACCAAAAGATCCGGAAGGTCATTAGAGCTCTTCCCAAGTCTTGAGAAGTCAAGGCAACCACCCTCAAAGAGCTAGATGATAGGGAGGAGATGGACTTCTCCTGCTTCATCGGCGATCTCAAAACCCATGAGATGGAGATGAAGGTAAGAGAAGAAAGGTAGGCACCAAAGAAGAAAGCTCTTGCTTTCAAGGCGGCTCCATCCTCCTATGATGAAGAGGATTCATCGGAAGACTATGATGAAGACTTTGCCATGCTCATAAGGAAGGTGGGCAAAATGTTCTATAAGAAAGGTAGACAAAGCAACTTCTGAAGAGGAAGACCTCAAGAAAGATTTGAAAAGAAGAGAGAGGAACCGGGTCCATATTTTCATTGCAAGAAGACGGGACACCTAATTGCCGATTGTCCCTCTCTACAAGCTACTACATCCATGAACGGGCAAAAGAAGAAAAAGGCAATGGTGGCCATGTGGGATGACTCAGAGTCAGAATCCGAAGAGGAGATCGACACCGCACACATGTGCTTCATGGCACATGGCGATGATGCTTCCAAGGTATGGCTAGAAAACTCTTTAGATGATAAAGACTTAACCATGGATGAACTTGCTCATTTTTTTGAAGAATTACAAAGTAGGTATGAAATATCACTTGCTTAAAATAAAAAATTGAAAAAGGAAAATGATTCCCTAAAGAGTAAATTTGATCTTGTCTTAAAAGAGAAAAAATTAATTATTAAACTCTTTTGAGAAAATGAAAAAGGATGTTGAAAAATACAAACCTCTTGTAAAGGAAAAAGCCCTATCTCTACTTGCAATAAAAATGAATTTTTAGAGATCCAAAACGTATTAAAGTTTTGGATACAACTTTAAAGAAATGTGCTTTTGACATGACTAAATTTACATCTATGTTTCCTAAAGGAAAATCCCAAGGGAAGCATACTCATCATCATGCATCTAACACACACAAACATGCACACATGCACAAGCATGCATTTATGTATGGTAAAATTTATACATGTGCACATTGTGACCGCAAAGGCCATTTAGCTAAATTTTGTTATGCTAAGCTAAACTTGTCAAATAAAAATGTTTGGGTTTGAGAAAATACTAACCTTATAGACCTAAAAGAATTTGGGTACCAAAAGACACACCGAACTTAATTGATACAGGTACTTGTCCTCCTCCAAGACTTAGGGGGAGATGGTGCCTGGGTGGTGGATGCATCAAGGCTCAACGTATACATCGTCGCTTGCATTGCTATCAAAGAGGCACCCATTTTTGGAGATTACCCATGGTTTGGTAACTTCTCCACCTAATATTTTTTTCTTAATATATATAGGATTTGCTAGTTGCATCTTTGTGATAATATGCCTATATGTGTAAACTTTCATATCCATTTTTTTGTATCTTAACTTCGATTAGATTGTTTTAAATGTGTTTTGATTGCTTGCAATATTTTGCTTGTTCATATATCAAGATTTTTAAAAAATAAAATAAAATAACAGTTTATAAGAATATTGTCAAAATAAAGATTTATTTTACCAAATTAAGCAAATAAATAGAGATGACAATTGTGGCCTCAACTCTTATCTAGAGGAATTTCGAGGAGAAGTTCAGAACCCTTAACGGGGTATTCGGCTTAAACATCTCATGTTTATCGCTTAATTAATAAATAAAAATATATTGTTAATAAAAATAAATGAAAATAAAAATAAAACCTTCTACTAAGTTTTTAATGCCAAATAAGATTTTCAATGTTATTTTTATATATTATATTCCTTGTTTTTTAAAGAAAATTTTTTTAAACTCAAATTTTCAACATAGTTTTTGATAACTAGTTTCAGCAGTACCGTCGACCGGCCCGGTCGACCGATCTAGCCAGCATAAGGCCAATCGACCGTCCTGGTTGACCGATATAGCCTGGAATAGAAATTTATTTTCTGCCTGTAGCCGATCGACTGACACGGTCGACCGACTAAAACCGAGATTGCTCTCGGTTTCCACCGGTCGACCGGCCGGTCGACCGGCAGTAGGATAAACTGTTTTTTTTACCCGACTATATAATAACCCTAACCCTAATTTTTCCCTCATCTCTTCCTTCCACCGCCTCCAAGTTTTTTCCTCCCCTCTTCTCTTAACCTTAAACCCATTCCAACCCATCTCTACCTCTCCCAACCTCAAATTTCCTCCAAAAAATTTGGGAAAATTGGTTTCAGGCTCCAGATCTACTCTCTCTCTTTGGTATTTCTCTATATTTGCAAGGTATAATCTCATATTCTCTAAGTCACTTATTTTTCCTTGAAATTTCTAAGTTTATTGTTTTAGATCTTGCTATATTTCGTGCCTATCTTGCTAATTCACCATTATGTCTAAAAGATCCGATCTGAAAAGGGGGAAACCCCCCAAATCTTCATCCTCCCCATTTGTGTCTCAAATGCATCCTATAGGTAGGCCATATAATCCACTAAAAATGTGAATTCAGGTAGGACTGTGGTGCTCAGTGATTTTGAGTACCTCAATCCTGCAACTATTCTAGGATCTAGCTCCTTAGAAAATTTTGTCACATTAAAGAACCTGTTTATCCTGCTTTGGTGCAATTTTTTATTTCTAATCTAACATTTGAACAAAATCACATCAAATTCAGAGTCATGGGCAAAGATATAGATATCTCACTTCAACAATTTGCACATTACCTACACCTCTCCTGTGAGGGGGTAGACATTTATAACGTCGATCTGCATGATTTTGAGTATCCTGACGGTGAGTCTGCCCACACCTCGTCTACCCTGCTTCATGATGATGATAATCCTAGTTTAGTTAGGAATGAGAAGGTGAAGTACTATACTCTCACCGCCCAGGTCCTGGCCAAGATCGTGTTCTATAAGCTCCTGCCAAAATCAGAGAGTATAGTCACGCTAGGGTTCTGCTCCTCTTGTCATCTATTGCCTTCTGAAAGGCATTAGAATCAACATCCCTAAACTCATCATCAATTACATGACTTCTGATCATCTTCTTGTCCCTAACTGACACTTGCCATTTGGGATGCTCATCACCCGTCTTTGAAGCAGTTAAATTTTGATCCTTTCCTCTGAACGGTCAATTGAACGTCAGTAGACATCAACAACACCCTCCTCAAGAGGATGCATCCTCGGGAGCATCATCTAGCTCTCAGCTGTAGCCTATCTTTCCTGCTGTTCCTGGATCATCCTCTGGCTCTTTTGCTCCTTTCGACCCTATCTAACCTTATCTTCTTAGCTTCGGGAGCACCACCAGCAGATTTATAGCTCAGATGAACGCGCACCATTAGCAGATTTCCGCTGAGATGACCGAGCACCGCCAGCAGATTTCCACTGAGATGACCGCACACTATCAGCTGCTGGAGCAACGTTTGGACAATAACCTCAGCCTATCTGTGATTCCATTCGCTATATGCATGCCTGTCTCGACAGCATCTACCACAGGTTTGATTGGCCGGTTCATCTTCCTCATGATCGTGCTCAGCCACTTCCTCCTTCCGGCCCTCCGTTTGCCGCCTGGGCTCATCCTCCTCTTCTGCTCCACTCCGCCACCTCCTTTCCCTGAGGACCCTGATTTCAGGAGACGATGACCCTTTGATGATGTGAAAAAGGGGGAGAGATTTTTGGAGTTATTTCTGGTTATGTTATTTTGGACATATGTTATGTGTTAGTTTTCTGGGTTGTTTATCTATGCTGTATTTGGATATTAGTTTGCTTTCTGTATGGACATGTGTTATTTGTGGACAGGTGTTATGTTTCTGGTTTTGAGTTGGTATGAACCTCCTATCTTATATGAACACCTTTTTATGATATGGCAATTATCTTTGTTATCTCCATGTGGTACATATATATGATTGGTTGTCTATTGCTTATTGTTCTATGTTTGTTCCAACCGTCTCCCACTCACTTTGGAGGATGGAGGTATTTATGGATGGATGGAGGTAACCATATATGCATACATGTTTATATTTGTGTATCTTTGGTATGCATAGATGGTTGGCATATGTGTCTATTGTCATATCATATATATGCCTTTGTTAATGCATTTAGATCTTTAATCATATTCTCTTATATGCATATGTTAGGGGGAGCTTCACTTGAAGTCTCCACCCAAAATATTTGTAATAACTCCATATGTTTTGTCATCATCAAAAAGGGGGAGATTGTTGGCCCATAGGCCATTAGCCCTAAGTTTTTGATTACAAATCATATGAAGTTAGGAATTAACATGATTATTTTAAATGAGTTTCAGGTGAAAACATAGGTCGATTGACGACTTCTACACAAGACTCACACATTTGGAAGCCGCGAAGATTTAGATCCCAGAGCCTAGCACAGTAGAAGAGCTCAAGGATCAATCAAACAAGTTTAGAAGACTATACAAGATTTGTATCTTTTCATTTTTCTTTTTAGTTAGGATTTATAGTCTATTTGTCAATACCGAGATGATAGAGGTTGATAACCTTGGGATTGCCACACACACATTTGATATTGCTTCATGCTTTCAACAAAATTTCTTACGAATTTCAGAAAACAAAGTTTAGAAAAATCGTTTTTGGAAAAATAAGTTTTTGGAAAAACGATTTTAGTTTAGAAAAAGAATTTTTATCAAAATATAGTTCAAATTGTATTGATGTTGATCTATGATCACACTATGATCTTTTCTAGCCCTAGAACTCTATTTTGTATCTACCCGTCTAAAGAAAATTTATTAGAAAAATTAAACAATTCAAAAGTTTTTCTAAACTGTAAATTTGGCCTTGTCCGGTCGACCGCACGGTTGACCGCAGGCAGAGCAGAACTGCTCTGTCGGTCAACCGGGCGGTCGACCGACATGCACCAATGTGCATTGTGCACATCGGTCGACCGTCCGGTCGACCGGCAGTTAGAGCAGAGCTCTCTGTCTGTTCCGGTCGACCGGTCCGGTCGACCGACAGAGAGTGGTCACTCTCTGTTTGGGACTTCGGTCGACCTCCCGGTCGACCGCTTTCCCACGGTCGGAAATCCGACCGTTGGCGGTCGACCGCCCGGTCGACCGACAGCAGCCAGAGTCTGTTGACAGATTCTAACGACTATTTTTTGGTTTGTCTTTAGTTTGGGCTTCTCCTAACGAATATTTTGCTTGTTTAATCCTGTTTTCATTCCCTATAAATAGTGGGAGTGTTATACAACTAAAATACAACATTTACAAGAGTAAAATCAAAATTTCTCAAAGTTTAGCCTTTTAGCAAAAGAATCTTCTTGAGCCAAATTTTCAATTCTTTTGTGTTTTAGCTTGAAGCTTCTCTTCTACTTCTCTACTTGTTTAGCACCACACAATCTCTAAAGTTTCATCTCCTCATCTTGGTTATAGGATTGTGGCATGTGAGCTTTGTTTGTGTCAAGTGTTGATCACTTTTTCCTCATATTAAGAACTTGTAGAGGCTGCAGCCTCAAGCGAGCTAGTGAGCTCTAAGTCAGTGTTGCTGCACCGTGAGAGAGGACAAGTGTGTCCGAAGAGTTCAAGTGAGAATTTGTATTCACGATCCGGTGGGATCAAGCATAGTGGAAATCCTTCATCGTGTTGAAGGCGGGGACGTAGAGCAGTGACTCGAACCTTGAAACATATTCTCGTTTGCGATTGTCCACTTATCTCTAAACTCTCTCTTTGAATTTTCTATTAGAGGTTTTGAAAATTTTCATTCCCAATATCATATTAGCAGGACTTAGATCCTTCATATCAAAATTTTGGGAACGATAATCCTTTACTTTTTGAATGGCATCAAGAGAAGTTCCAAGGATAAGAATATCATCTACATGTAGACAAAGAACAATATACTCATTGCTGAAATTCTTAGAATATATACACTTGTCATGTTCATGGATAGTGAATCCACTTTGTGTATAACTTTGTTAATCTTTGATGCCATTGTTGCGGTGCTTGTTTAGTCCATAAATGACTTCACAAATTTGCACACTTTATTTTCGTATCCTTTGGCAATGAATCCTTCTGGTTGGTCTATATATATCTCTCCTTCAAGATCGTCATTCATAAAAGCAGTCGTGACATCCATTCAGTGAATGAATATGTTATGAATTGATGCAAGTGTTAGAAGGATTAATGATAGAGAAGATTCTGGCAACATGAGAATAGGTGTCAAAGAAGTCAATACCCTTTTGTTGGGTGAAACCCTTGTCACTAATCCGGCTTTGTATTTTCTACAGTGCCATCGGTCAGAGTTTCTTCATGAAGATTCATTATAATCTACAGTTTGCATCCTAGAGGAGGTCAGTTAGAATCCAAGTATTATTATCTATGGACTTGATCTCACTGTTAATGGTTTTTTTCTAGAAAGAAGATTCAGAAGAGTCCCATTACTTCCTTGAAAGAGCTCGAATTACCTTCCACGAGATAGGTGAAGAAGTCCCACACCAAAGGATGTAAGAGTTCTAGTTCATTTGCTCCTTCTAGATTTAGAATCATTGGTAGGAGCAGAACTAGAAAAAAATATCAGAGGTAGAAGGAGTAATGGAGGGATCACTAGAGATTTTAGATTTGAAAGGAATATGTTCTAAAAGTAGACGACATCCCTAATTTCAATGATGGTGTTGTGGATATTTCACTGATCTCAGAGTCAATCACTAGGAATTGGTTAACGATGCTATCTAGTGCTTATCAATTGAAGATAGTATCAATAGTCTTGGGGCCGATTTTCCATTTCTTTGGTTCTGGTATTAAACCTTAGCCAGGCAACCTCTAACTGTTCAAGAAATGTTGAATGCAGAGTTCTTCCTTTTCAACGTTCATATGAAGTAACGTTGGAGTCTCTTTGGAGAACCCTATTGAGTATAAAATAGGTAGAAAGGAGAGCTTCACCCCAAAGGTTTTCAGGTGCACCTAAGCTAAGTAACATGTAGTTCACTATCTCCATCAGTATTCTATTCATTCATTAAGCTACACCGTTAAATTGAGGTGTGTAGGGAGCAGTTACCTTATGAATAATGTCGTTTTTGACAGAATTCTATCATATCATTTGAGGTATACTCTCCCCTACGATTAGATCTTGGAATTTTGATCTTCTTTCAAATTGGTTCTCAACTTCGCTTTATACACCTGATTGAGTTGGAACTTGCACACAAAAATATAGATTTTAGAAATATATAACAGAAGTGCAAGTACTCAATACTATCGCAATAGCAAAGTGCCCATGTGGGTCGCGATTCTCAAGGAAGGACCAACGATGGAAGAGTTTTGTAAGTTCTCTTTTAAGTACTTAAAAGTGATAGTTCTTCTGTTATTTCTTTAAAATAAAAGGAAAATAGTTTTGTTAAATGTGAAAGTGATAGGTTGGAGTAGATGGAGAAAATAGAAAATGAATTTATACAAAGAAATTAAAAGAGTGAATAAAAGAGTTGGGACATGGCAGTGATCTAAACTAAAAGATTAAAAGAAAAAAAACCTAAAAGAAATACTTACCTTCTTTGGTTGATGACTTACCTTGGATCGTTGGCACATTTATTTCACTTCTAAGGTGATCAATATATAATCCATAAGATCAAGCTTAGTCCTCATTCGTATTATATCATCAAGATGATCAAGAATGAAATGATAAAGAATATTGAGGAGAAGATCATCATCATGAAATATCGGTAGCAAATGCACAACAGGGCTATACCAATGCTACTAGATCCGCTTAGATACTCATCAAAAATCAAAAGAGAAAGTGAAAGAAACAAGAATAAAGAAGAAAATGTAACTTTTCATTCGATTAAATAACAATGAAAGAAAAGATGAATGCTTACACTGTGTCACTTTTAGTACAAGCACCTTTCTCATTCCTCCATGAAATTCTTCTCTCCTCTCAGTTACACTAAGAAAATAAAAATTTACAAAGAAACCTAGGTTAAACCTATACAAAAATCTATTCTACTCTCTGCTTCCTCGCCCTCTGTCTCTGATGAGTGGGGTATTTATATGATACAAATGATAAGAAAATGTGTGGAGAGATAGGGGGAGCTGGCTATTTTGAATTTTATTCCTCCCTTTATTTTCAAAATGATTTGATGTGAAAATTCAATTCTAATCTGTAGCTTGTTGGCATATTGATTGCTGAATATAACTTACAAATCATAGAATTAGAAATAGTGATCAACGTAAGGTTGCCCTTTCAGTCTTCTTTCTGGATCATCTTGAATTATCAGATTTGAGTTCTGATAGCGAAAGTTATGATTAAAATTCCAATATATATCCAGTCTAAATCTAAGTCTAAATTGCTTCATCTCATTTGTTGATCTTCTCTCTGTCATTTATCTTTTTATATTTTTAATTTTAGTTTTAGATTTGATGATTTTTCTCTTATCCTCAGCGAAACCAATAGGATTTTATTCTAATCCCATTTTCCTTTGAATTTGGATGATATTATCTTATGTAATACACTCGATCTTCAAATAAGATGGCCTTTAAAATCTCTAGATTAGAATCAATCCCCATTTTTTTGAATTTCTAGATTTAATTTGGATAAATCTATCAAACCCTCTTTTTTCTTCCTAATTACATTACGCACCATTAAACATGAAAATACATTAAATAGCAGAGATTTATTTAAATATAAATGCAGAAATGTGACACATATGGTATAAAAGTATGTAATGCATGTGTACGGTCACACCCCCTACACCTATCTTTTGCTCGTCCTCGAGCAAATTGAAAAAATAAAGCCAAACTATCTAAATCACTTTCGTAGGAATCACGTTTGCACTTAGCATGTGCAACGAGCTATTAAATCTCTAGGTTACCCTTAGAAGATGAGTTTTGTCTCGTAAGCATTTTCAGTGGATTACACCCACAAAATCTATAAAGAAAAAAAAAATAAATGTTAGTATTTTGAAAACACATTTTGATAGTGAAAAATATTTGAAGTATTATTGTAAAATTAAGTAATCAATAAGTTATAGGAAAATCAAGCTTTCATTCTAAATTTAGTCTTTATTCAAAAACATGTTATTAATCAAGAGAAGGAGTCAAACTGTATTTCTCATCTAGTCTATTATTTTACCCTAAGTTTATATGCATCTTTGTGACTGTGAAATTTTTACTCGGGGTTCTTTAACTCTAACTCTTATGCCTTATTTTCTTCTTTTTTTAATATTTTTGGTGGTGTTATTCTTAGTTCTATTAGGCTTTTTCTAATCTGTCATGTAACGAGCCTATTGTCGGTGATGTTTGATGGGAGAACGTTCCTTGTAAAATCTCCTTGAATCAAATGAAAGATTACAATGGATTACACTCCGATTATAAGAGAGGGAAGATGTTGAGACTTGAATCTCCCCCTTTGTTTTAATGTTGGGTTCTTTAGTGGCGGTGGAAAGTAAATCTTGTTTTCCGTTGACCGGTGAACGTCAAGAACTCTTGGGGATCTTATCTTTGGATGGTTGATGGAGTGACACAGCTCTAGTTAACCAAGATCTCAAAGAGATTAGAAGTGCAGATTAACTTATACGCAGCAAGTTGTTTGAAGAGTTAGACTCTCTTTCTTTTTGGTGGAAGTCTCGGAGTTTTTATAGCTCACGAGCCAAGTTCCTCTTCCAAAGTCTTCAATCAACCGACTGACCGACCCCTGCTCAATAGCAAGTGGGGCTATTTATAGAGGCATCAGAGGCGAACGTGCCCCCTAAAAACACTTCATAATGGGGGGTTAACTTTCTTATTATGTGG